>SKCR01004404.1:0-256649 GCA_019454045.1 Zanthoxylum bungeanum
TCGTGGCTTCGCCCTGCTTTTATATTTACAAAATGTTTTTAAGCAACACCCAAAAACTTTATGAGTTTCTTGATTCCACAGTTGATAGAAAGTTAAGATATTTTCGAACTTTGATCAATAGGTAATTATGTAATTGACATTATTTTTCTTTAGCAGATAACGATTATTGTTCATCATGAATTCAAAACCGTTTTAAGTATTGTAATTACATATTCAATGTTGTTACCCAGCTAAGCTTAACGCTATAAAACGGAGACACGACTGTTGCACAAACTTACTTACACACATACACATTATACTTTCTGTGTCGCCCCTGACCTGACCTAACAAAGACTCTTTTTATTTCCATGTGTTTCTGCCAGTTTTAAGCAATTTAATTATTCTGCATCCAAATTTAATTGAAGGATGTTGAATTACTCACAAGAACTTGCACTAAATGCTTTTATTGCATCGTTACATAGCACATTATACTTTTTTTCCTTCTCATTGCTTGCAGGGCAGAATTCCAAGATAAAATTAGAAAAACAAAAGTTGGGTTATTATTAATTAATTTCAATGAGAAAACAACCCATAAACCAAAGTGACAAGCAAATTAAACGCTCATGCTTCATCATTAGTGTTAAAAGGAACTGCTTTCTTTTTTCATCATTTTGTTATTTAATTATTCTCAGCATTATTCAGACACTCAACATCGTTAGATGCTACTGTTTCAGAATAGACAGATAATGATATTAATGTACTAAACATATAATGTCGATGAAGATTAATGTACTATAATGTTTCCATTCAAATTGATAAAATTTATTAACAAAAGCAAATTTAGATGTCCAACTCTTGGATTTTCTTATCTTTTGAGAGCAATTTGACAAAAACCCAGCACCAAATGCCAACAAGATAATTTAATTCATGTAGCACTATCCAAATATCAATGAAAATGACAAGGAAATTTGCCCCCAGCCCCACAGCAGTCCCATCAGCACAAAACCTTCACAAAGTGGCATGGCATCCAACCACAATTAATCAATTATCAATATCCTTTTTTAATATCATCACCATTATTTCATTCTGCAGGCAGGCAAGATCATATGAACAAATAAATAGCCAAAACAATTTTCATGAGAAATTTGAGATAGTGATAAAAGTCTCATGACCATTTTGCCAAGTTTCATTAGTTCTGATATTCTTCTCAAATTTGGAGGCTATTTATACTACAAAGTTCTTAAAAAGTTATGTACATAACGATCTCATACAAAAGACCAACTTGAACTAACTAACAAAGGTCACTCATAAAGTTGGGTATCAATTTTGAATTGATAACCATATGATCATACATTACATTATAGCTATAACTCATCCATCTGGATCGGCTTTGTCTCCCCAGATATTTCTCCTTTAAAATTATAAAAAATTAAAAACAAAACTAATTATATATATATATATATATATACAATTTAGTTTTTTTTTTTTTTTTTTTTCAAAAATTCATTTTTCTAAAATATTGCCTCTCCAATCCAACCGAACCTCTCCTGGGACCGCGTAATACTGACTAGGCTTCCGAAATGATACAATGTGACTATTGACCATAAATGCGGTCACACGCTCGGAAACTCTAATATCATCCATCTTCAATTCCCGTAATCGGTAAACGTATTCCGGTACATGTAGTAGGTCCCACACGACGCCAACCCCACCGGGCTTCAAAACCCTAACCATCTCTCCCAACACCCTCATCCTCTCGGCCGCGGCTTCCACTGTCCGGGGGCCGTACTTCTTTCCTACCGTGTGGAAGAAGACAGCGGATACCACCACATCAAAGTAATTATCCCCAAAGGGTAAACTCCTAACATCACCTTCCCTGCACGTGACATACTCTTGTACACCTATATGCAAAAAAATCCATTCCCTTGTTAGTATTTTTCATATAATTCTAAGTGATGAAGAAAATATCAATTATCTATGTTACCACATCATAAATTTAAGAAATTTTTTTTCCTATTTTTGCTATGCTTGAAGATGAATCCCAAGATATCTAAGTAATAAAGTAGAAAATCACAAAGCTTCAAAAGCAAAAATAATTCTGAAAAATACCCATCACAAATTGATAGCCAAATCTTCCAGTTTTGATACCTCAATCTCTTCCATGATGGCAGATTTATCATTTATGCCGTTTGAAATTACAAATAAAAAGGGGGGGGGGGGGGGGGGGGGGGGGGGGGGGAAATACAGCATAAGTTCATAATTTGAGTCCATAAATTAGAAGAAATAATCAAATAAGAACTAGGAAGCAAATTAAACATGAAATAAATTAATCCTCCTATAGCAAATTTTTTTAAAAAAATACCTTATATTAAAGTTGTTTCATTTATTTTTGTATTATGATGATTGCTAAATCAAAAGAATTTAGTTAAAGTACCTTCCATATTAGCGGTTCGGAGAGTGGAAAGGGAGGTCCGTTTGGAGAGGTCCAACCCGACGACCCGACCCGAACTACCAGTCTTCTTAAGCTCGGTGGCCACGGCATTAAGCAAAATCCCCCGACCACAACCGATATCGAGCGCGGTCTTAACAGTTGACCAGTCGCTGACCGACCCGACCATTCGCTGGGCCATGTCGTAGTGCAGCGGAACGGCGGAGTAAAAGAAATTCCCGGCGGCGAAGAACAAGCACACCGAAGACAAAGCCAAAACGGCGCCGCTGAAGCCGGCGGCGAAGCGGGCTGCTTCGAGTGCGAGATAGGAATGGAAGAAGAAACAGACCGGCTGGAAGTAGACGAGGAAAAGAATCGAGGAGATTGAAAAGAGAACTGCGTGGCACAAGAGAAATACCAGAGTCTGCCATTGCTCCATTCCGTATATTGCGTAGATCTGTCTCCACTCTCTGCTCGCCGTTGTCGCTGCTGTGTTTTGCTTCCCATTACCGAATCAGTTTAATTTAACCTCCAAGATCACGAAAAAACCCAATAAAATTATCTGAAATAAATTTTGAATAAGATGATGTATAAAGTTTTTGAAATGATCAGATCCAAACAGAATGTTTGGGGCTTTTCACAGCACAGATGAGCAGGAATCAGAAATGGGGAGTAGTAGTAAATTAATAATAAATAAATATGCAGATGTCAGAAGTCAGAAGTCTGTTACGGAAGAAGAGGAAGAGGAAGACGATGGTGCTGCTGCTCTCTCATCAGCTATAATTAATAATTATTTCACGCGTTTTTACTCCTCGTCGTTTGTGTGTGTGTAATTTTTGATTTAATTTTTATAGAGCTACAAAGAAAATATTACGAGGCAGCGAGTTTACACTCGGGGAGTGAGTGAGGGAGGCTTTTGTTCCTGGGTATGTATGCCTGTAATTGTAAATGAATTTCGTGAATAGTTTCACTCGTTTTTTATTTAGTTAGAAATCGATTCATTTAATAATTAAATTATTCGAATTCAAGAATAATCACTTAATTATTAAATGAAATCTATTTATAAAAGTTCAACTATATTCTTTTTTTGCTAGCAAATACTATTTTTTTTTGGTACAGAAGGGTTTGTCAAAACAGCCCAAAACAACTATATTCAGATTATATTGACAAACTCATATATATATATAGATATATATATATATATATATATATATATATATATATATTTGAATTTATGAGGAAAATTTTAAATTTTGATTAAGTAAATAAAAATAAAAATTGAATTTTTTAAATTAAACGAGTCCGAGTCAAGTTGTATTTAATAATTGAATTCGAGTTGAGCTGAAATATAATATTTTATTAACAAATTGAGTTCAAACAATAAATATAAACTCGATTACAACTCAAGTTAGCTAGCCGAGCCAAACACCATTCAACTCGACTGGACTTGATTATAGCCTTATTTGTGCGTACGTACTACGTATGATAAAATTTGTCATCAACGAATGTAGCTTGATGTTAAATGGCTTAGGACTTGGTTGTCACGTGGGTTCGAGTATAGAATGTACATTTCTTATAAGAATCTGAGACAGTTGTGGAATTTACTTGTTTCATTTAAATTTAGATCGAATGATTTAACGGTAAGATTTCTAAAAAAATTTAAAAAAAAAATTTATATATATATATACTCTGGTGAAAGACTTGCTAACTGTTTAGTGTGTCGCTTTTGCTTTTTCAAGGACGGAAAGTTGTTGCAAGTTGAGATTTAAAATCTTTTTTTTTTCCGGATAGTTTTTGGTAAAACATTTTTAGTTGAATTCGTTCCATTATTTTTTTTAAAGAAAATTTATTGACCTTCTTTGTTTTTTTATTTTTACCCTAAAATATATTCGGACATTTTTTTTTACTTCAAATACTTTGTTTACCCATTCAAATGCTGGGAAAAAAAAATCCTCACCAACTCCTTTCATTTAGCTTGTTTATTTATTTCGCAAACCTAGAAAATCATTTGTTGAAATTTGATTTTCGTTTTAGGGATAAATCGGTAAATTTATTCCTCGAACAATCTTCCATCAACTGTGAATTTGTTTGGTTTGGGGACCAAATGCAAACTTTGCAAAAGAGGAGAAAACACAGACAAAACAAAAGGTTTAACGTGGTTCGGCGGAATGGATCCAACCTACGTCCACAGACACAAAGAAAATGAAGCTTTTATTACGTGATCGGGTTGGACTGACCTCTCTATACAAGTGCTCGGCTTTGACCGACCTTCACTCGTTCAATATTACACGATATTTCGTTCTCTTTCTTACAAATAAATGCTTGAGTAAAATTTGCCAACCCTCTTCAAGAAACCCCCCAAACCCTTTATATACTAGGGCAAATTACACTATTACAATGTCTATGTGACGTCAGCCACGTGAATCTGCTATCAATGCCAAGGCTCTCTACCCCACCTGCTCTGCGAACAGTAACCCTATAGTCTGACACACTTGCCTTCTGACGCCTATATCTCATTAAACCATGCTACTCTTGGCCACTGCCACATGTTACCTAGTGTCAGAAGATTAACTAGCAATCTGCTTCCATCACCAACTCCTTTCATTTATTCGGACATTTTTTTTACTTCAAATACTTTGTTTACCCATTCAAATGCTGGGGAAAAAAATCCTCACTAACTCCTTTCATTTAGCTTGTTTATTTATTTCGCAAACCTAGAAAATCATTTGTTGAAATTTGATTTTCGTTTTAGGGATAAATCGGTAAATTTATTCCTCGAACAATCTTCCATCAACTGTGAATTGTTTGGTTTGGGGACCAAATGCAAACTTAGCAAAAGAGGAGAAACAACAGACAAAACAAAAGGTTTAACGTGGTTCAGCGGAATGGATCCAACCTACGTCCACAGACACAAAGAAAATGAAGCTTTTATTACGTGATCGGGTTGGACTGACCTCTCTATACAAGTGCTCGGCTTTGACCGACCTTCACTCGTTCAATATTACACGATATTTCGTTCTCTTTCTTACAAATAAATGCTTGAGTAAAATTTGCCAACCCTCTTCAAGAAACCCCCCAAACCCTTTATATACTATGGCAAATTACACTATTACAATGTCTATGTGACGTCAGCCACGTGAATCTGCTATCAATGCCAAGACTCTCTACCCCACCTGCTCTGTGAACAGTAACCCTATAGTCTGACACACTTGCCTTCTGACGCCTATATCTCATTAAACCATGCTACTCTTGGCCACTGCCACATGTTACCTAGTGTCAGAAGATTAACTAGCAATCTGCTTCCATCACCAACTCCTTTCATTTATTCGGACATTTTTTTTTACTTCAAATACTTTGTTTACCCATTCAAATGCTGGGAAAAAAAATCCTCACCAACTCCTTTCATTTAGCTTGTTTATTTATTTCGCAAACCTAGAAAATCATTTGTTGAAATTTGATTTTCGTTTTAGGCATAAATCGGTAAATTTATTCCTCGAACAATCTTCCATCAACTGTGAATTTGTTTGGTTTGGGGACCAAATGCAAACTTAGCAAAAGAGGAGAAAACACAGACAAAACAAAAGGTTTAACGTGGTTCGGCGGAATGGATCCAGCCTACGTCCACAGACACAAAGAAAATGAAGCTTTTATTACGTGATCGGGTTGGACTGACCTCTCTATACAAGTGCTCGGCTTTGACCGACCTTCACTCGTTCGATATTACACGATATTCGTTCTCTTCTTACAAATAAATGCTTGAGTAAAATTTGCCAACCCTCTTCAAGAAACCCCCAAACCCTTTATATACTATGGCAAATTACACTATTACAATGTCTATGTGACGTCAGCCACGTGAATCTGCTATCAATGCCAAGACTCTCTACCCCACCTGCTCTGTGAACAGTAACCCTATAGTCTGACACACTTGCCTTCTGACGCCTATATCTCATTAAACCATGCTACTCTTGGCCACTGCCACATGTTACCTAGTGTCAGAAGATTAACTAGCAATCTGCTTCCATCACATCAGACCTTTTAGAGAGTGCGGGTCCCTATGCCAGATTCCAACCAGCCGACCATGATCATGTGATTAAAAGCTAAAACCCCGACCAGCTCTATCGGGTCAGAATTCAGGAGTGACAGTTGCCGAGCAATCAACTATTTGGGCTGCCTTGAACATCTCCGCTCCTCGGACCAGGTGAAATATATGAACTGACCTGACCTTATTGCTAGGAGGGAAGCCCCTTCTGTCCGAACCTCGGCCCTCAGCACCTTTGAAACTGAAATCTCTTATATACCCTTCTTACTTTTCTAGGATCTTGTGTTGGGATTCTCTAAGGTCCCGGGGATCGATTATCAAGCATAAAACAACATGCGAATACATTCAAGGAAGTTACGGAATACTTACAATGATCGGTTGAGCGATGCGACGAACACAAAAACTTCAAGTCCTCCTCCAAGGTGCATTCGGCAGTTCACTGTTTTTGGGCTCTCCAATTTTCGGCCATGGATCTCCATCAAGCTCCAAGTTTTGGTTGATGATTCCATGCTCACGTGTGCGGTTCCCTATCACCTTCGCAAGACCCCGGAAGTGTGCTAGCACTTAGGAATTTTTGCCACAAAAATTCCTTGCTTCTCCTCTTCATTTTCGGCGAAACCATAAAGTTTTTGAGGAAGAAAATGGCCACCATGGCCGAGAGTTTTGGGAGAAGAAAGAGAGAGAGAAGTGTGTTTGGTTGTTCCAAAAATTGGTTAATGATTTTCAAAAAATCAAAATACATAAATTGATTTTCAAAAGTCAATCCATAAATGCCTTCAACCACCACATCAACTATTCACATCACTCAATCAATCAAGTGACAAGTTGTCACATCACTCAAAGTGACTAATGATTTGACGATTGATGTGACTAATGATTTGATGCTTGATGTGACTTGCGGGCCGCACTTGAATTCGAAATGCAAGTGCGCTCGCAAACACTCCCGGGCTCGGGTTTGCTAATTCCAAATTAATGATTTTCCGTTGCGACGTAATTAAATAATTATGCCTAGCAAAAATTACTATTCACGTCGCTAACGAATTAATTCTAAATTAACTCGTTCGCCCGAATTAAAATTCAATTTCAATTCCGCGTCGAAATCCAATTTCGTATAATATATCGAATATATTATTTTATCGATTAATTCCAAATTAATCGTTCTCTCTCTTTTAAATGATATTTTATCCCAGATAAAATATCTCCGCAATTAATCCCAGATTAATTTTCTCTCTCATCTAATTAATCTCAGATTAATAAAGTGCGAGTCATACGTCATCGGTGAATCTTTGGGAAGCGACCCATGAGATCCCCGGATATGTTGGCAGTAAATCCGGTCGTCGGACTATCCGAACACGTAATACCTAGTGTAGACAACAGAACCTGGGCGACGTTGTTCTAGGCTCGCGGCCTAGTTGGGAAGTACGAAATAACATGGAGTCGCCACCCGGTGTGAACCGGGACAAAGATTTAAGGCCGCACTCACCCCTCGCAAGGGAAGTCCTCAAACCGTTGGGTTCGGAATGGTCCCTTACTTATGTCACTTGTGATGATATAATTTATGAAATGAACTAACCAAGTCTACTCAATAATCATGCTCAAGGGTACTTAGATCTAACATGCTTTCATCCAAATAACTCCACGCAATGTAACACAACGAGCATATTGAACCATTAAGGAACAACCTAATACTCGCCCATTGGTAGCTTCACGCTTATCGGTTATAGGTGGTTCAATTCTTTTCTTTAGAGACTTTTCTTTCATTTTCAATCATACCACACATCATAACATAAACAAATCAAGATAGACATCTAAGCAAACGGTCATTCACCGACCTACAATTTCTTCAACTAGTCACATTGCCAATTACTCAGGTTTTCACCGCTAAGAACCTATAGTGAAGTGCTTAAGAGTCTAACATAGATCAATCACTCAAAGTATCAGATAAAAGCACATCAAGAGTTTATCGTTTCTAAGATTTCATCCTAAAGCAAACGATTTCATCATTGGACTTATGTCTAACTATCAATGACTAAAAACAAACAATAATTTTTTTTTCTTCTTTTTTTTTCTTTTTTTTTTCTTTTTTTTTTCTTCTCTATTTTTTTTTTTCTTTTTTTTTTCTTTCTTTTTTTTCCTTTTTCTTTTCTCTCTTTCTTTTCCCATTTTTCTTTTTTCTCTTTTTTTCTTTTTTTTTTCTTTTTTTTTTTCTCTTTTTTTTTTTCTTCTTTTTTTTTGAAGGCCCCCCAATGGTCTTTCTATCCTTGCCGTAAGGTTTTATGTTTCTCGATTTCCTTTTCCCCGCTATCCATGTTTGCTAAACTCATCTTGACAGACCTTCTTCTTTTTTTTCTCTAACCCAACGGATATCTATGATGGCTTTTAAGACACGGGGTTAACATGATGCGTGTATGCATGAGAGGCATGCGACATTTGAGATATAATATGCATGTGGTTATCAAAAGCATAAAGGGGCAACTTCTTTAGGATATACAACTACGGTTCTCATGCGGGTTATGACAATGCCTTTGATTGAACTCCCTCGACCCACTATAGAAACGGTCAACTAATGCACAAATTATACACATCACAAGACATGATTTCGGGGCCGATTCGCTATCCCCAGTGGAGTCGCCAGACTGTGGGACAACAGAACATGGGCGACGCTGTTCTAAGCTCGCGGCCTAGTTGGGAAGTACGAAATAACATGGAGTCGCCACCCGGTGTGAACCGGGACAAAGATTTAAGGCCGCACTCACCCCTCGCAAGGGAAGACCTCAAACCATTGGGTTCGGAATGGTCCCTTACTTATGTCACTTGTGATGATATAATTTGTGAAATGAACTAACCAAGTCTACTCAATAATCATGCTCAAGGGTACTTAGATCTAACATGCTTTCATCCAAATAACTCCACGCAATGTAACACAACGAGCATATTGAACCATTAAATCAACATGTATAAATCATTATCCAAACACATCATAAACTAATAACATGCATAAGGAACAACCTAAATATGCTTTAACAAATAAATAACAAACTAAATTAAACCATGCTTTAAATAATAAACGAATAACCTAAAGACTATAACATGCTCAAATACAAATTTGGATGAGACGAGATATGTGTATCTTAAGTAGTACGTGGCATTGTATCCCGAGTGCAGACCATACTACCGTCCATTAAGAATCGGCTATGGAATTTACGTCCGGGTTTCCATCCGATATACCACAAAAGGGGAACACATATCCCACTCATCCAATAATCACATCATGCTTCAAACGACTCTCATGCAATTATATATCAAAATAAATAAAACAAAAATAAAGAAGATAAGTAAAAAAAGGTGCCCTCAGGTCTAACCTCTTTTGTCGTCTAAGAAAGGGCGTTACACGTCCGTTGGAAGGGTTGATATTCCGCAACTTTTTTGGTTCACTAACTCAACGTCTTTCCTCGCTGTTTTGCTGTTCGGGCTGCTGTTTTCACTCCGATTTACTGCTGTTTCGGGCGTATTTTCTGATCACTGTTTCAGGTCCATTAAGGCTACTGTTCTGGGTGTTTCGAGGACTGTTTTGGGTAGTTTTCGTCACTGTTTTGGGGTGTGTTTTCTGGACTATTTTAGGGCTTATTCTGGACAGTTTTGCTGGGCAGTTTCTGGGTTAATTCAGGGCAATTTCGGGACAGTTTAGGGACTGATTTGGTGCATTTTTTTTGGGGACTTTAGGGGCTGTTTTGTGAGGGTATTACGCAGCTGTGTTGTGCGTGTGATGTGGCTATTTTGGAACGTGCAGGGGGGTTGTATTATGCGGCTGTTTTGGGTGTTTATATGGCAGTGAGTTAGGTGCTTTGGGGACAATTTTCACGGCAGTTTGAAGGGATTTTTGAGGGCTGCTAGGGTTTGAGAGAGAGTGGTTTAGAGATCAGGAGAGAGATCGAGAGAGGCAAGAGTTGGTGATGTACTTAGGGGCGTGAGTGGGTTGTTGACGCTGGAGGAGGCTGGCTTATGCGTGTAGGGTTTCTCGTCAGTGGCTGTGCGTTTCTTGGCTGTTTATGCGCTGGAGTGAAGCTGAGTGGAGGGGCGTGGCTGATAGCTGGGCGTGTAAGGTTTAGTTATATTGATGGGTGAATATGTGGCATGGAGCGTGAATCTAATTGAAAGGAGAGGCAGGTGGCATCGTGGGTGTAGCTTAAGGGTTTTGGTGTGTTTGCCGAGAAGGGTCTGTGATGGGGGTTTGATGAGAATAGAGATTAGAGGTTATGTGAAGGTATGGCTGTTATGGAGATGATGATGTGGCGTTGTGAATGGCAGTCTCAGGCATTGTGTAGACGTGAAAAGGGGGTGCATTCTCATTGAAAGTGGGCTGCTGGGTGTGTTAACTGGGCAGTATGTGGGATGATTTGAGGATCTTCACGTGGAGAGTTAAGGGCTTTTGAAGGTGGCTACGGTTTAAGGGCCATGTATGAATTGGCTATGAGGGAATGAGCTGTTGGTGCGAAGAAGAGCTAGGGCTGTGCATGGGGGAAGCCGTGAGCAGCTAGGGTTTCATGGGAGTATGAGGGGGCAGTTACGCAAGTATGAGAGGGGCAGTTAAGGTGCTGGATGTTATGGCCGTCCGTGAGTAGTGAGAGAGACAAAGGCTGTGCGTGTATCGTCAGAGAGAGGGCTGCTAAGGGATTAGGGTTTGTATTTTTATTTGGCGAATTGCCGTGTGAAAGTGAATGAGAGCAGAAAGCTTAGGGTTTAGTTTGTGTAGTTTATATAGAGAGGGAATGTATGGTTTGCATGGCTTTAATAGGAAACAAAATCAATTAATTGGGGAATTTATTTAAATTTGGTGAGTGGTTTATTTGTTTTAGGAAAAGATTTATTTAATTTTGATATTAGTTTTAATTTAATTTAAATTTAATTTGTTTTAATTTAATTTAAATTGGAATTAATTTGATTTAGTTTAAATGGATTTTAATTTGATTTAGTTTAATTTCAATTTAGTTATTTAATTTAATTTTAATTATTTTTAATTCAATTTAATTTGTGACATATATTTTAATGTTTTAATTATTTAATTTGTGAGATGTGATTTAATGGGTTTGGTGTGTTTTAAAATAGAGGTCCAACAAGCGAACCCGAAGCGAAACAAGTGAGTTAAATCCGACCAAAATATCAATTTCCAACTTTACCCTTCCGACGTCCGTTTCCCGCGGCTTTCACAATCAAAGAGGTAGTGTCTCCATACGAGACTCATCATCGGGACTTATATGTAAAAATGCAGTGTCTACAGTCGCCCCCACTTTGATGGGACTTGTGTAATGTGTACAGTGACAATCCTATCAAAGTTATGCAATGCATTTTTACTTACCTGGCTCGCCAGCTGCCACCTGACTCGCCTGTTGCCTCGAACTGAGGTGATGATGCAGTGGACCTCGATCCTGGGACGCATCCCAATAACTGCAACCGACAACGGGGGCCTCGACCTTGGGACGCATCCCAATACCGCTGACAATGTGGGCCTCGACCCCGGGACGCATCCCAAAAACCAAAGATGCAGTAGGCCTCGACCCTGGGACGCATCCCAATAACTGCAACCGACAACGGGGGCCTCGACCCTGGGACGCATCCCAATACCGCTGACAAAATATGGGCCTCGACCCTGGGACGCATCCCGAAAATGATGATGTAGTGGGCACCTCGACCCTGGGCACCTCGACCCGGAACTACAACCGACAACGGGGGCACCTCGACCCTGGGCACCTCGACCCAACACCGCTGACAATAGGGACCCTCGCCCTCAAACTGATGATGTAGTGGGCACCTCGACCCGGGTACCTCGACCCGGAACTACAACCGACAACGGGGGCACCTCGACCCTGGGCACCTCGACCCAACACCGCTGACAATAGGGACATCGCCCTCGAACTGATGATGTAGTGGGCGCCTCGACCAGGACACTACAACCGAAAACGGGGGCACCTCGACCCTGGGCACCTCGACCCAACACCGCTAACAATAGGGACCTCGCCCTTGAACTGATGATGTAGTGGGTCCTCGACCCTGGGACGCATCCCGGAACTACAACTGATGATATGGGCCTCGTCCCTGAACTGATACTGACGTGGGCCTCGCCCCCAGATTGATGTGGGCCTCGCCCCCAGACTTATACTGATGGGCCTCGCCCCAAACTGATATGGGCCTCGCCCTAAACTGATACTAGTGTGGGCCTCGCCCTAGGACTCATCCCCAAGCTGATACTGATGTAGGCTCGCCCCGGATTGATACTGATATGGGCCTCGCCCCCAGACTGATACTGATGTGGGCCTCGCCTCCAGACTGACACTAATGTGGCCTCGCCCCAAACTGATACTAATGTGGGCCTCACCCCCAAATTGATGCTGATGTGAGCCTCGCCCCCAGACTGAAACTGATGTGGGCCTCGTCCCAAACTGATGGGTCTCGCCCCAAACTGATACTAATGTGGGTCTCGCCCCAAACTGATGTGGGCCTCGCCCCAAACTGATATTGGCCTCGCCCCAAACTGATACTGATAGGGCCTCGGCCTTGGACTCATCCCCAAAACTGATGCTGATGCTGATGTAATGGTCCATTCCCGAACTGTACTGTATGAGATGGTCCATTCCTGAACCGTTACTGCGAGGTGGTCCATTCCCGAACTGTTACTGTGAGGTGGTCCATTCCCGAACCGTGTTGTGAGGTGATCCATTCCCGAACCGTGCTCCATTCTCGGAGTGTCATTCCCGGCTTTTGTTCATTCCCGAACTGTGCTCCATTCTCGGAGTGCCATTCTCGACTTGTTCATTCTCGAACTCTGCTTCATTTCTCGGATTACCATTCCCGGCTTGTTCATTCTCGAACTCTGATCCATTCTTGGATTACCATTCTCGGCTTGTCAATTCTCGAACTCTGATCCATTCTCGGATTACCATTCCCGGCTTGTTCATTCTCGAACTCTGATCCATTCTCGGATTACCATTTCCGGCTTGTTTATTCTCGAACTCTGATCCATTCTCGGATTACCATTCTCAGCTTGTCCATTCTCGAACTCTGATCCATTCTCGGATTACCATTCTCGGCTTGTTCATTCTCGAACTCTGATCCATTCTCGGATTACCATTCATGGCTTGTTCATTCTCGAACTCTGATCCATTCTCGGATTACCATACCTAGCAGAACTGATCTGATATCTCCATACCTGGAGTACCGTATCTGGCAGAACTGATCTGATATCTCCAAACCTGGCAGAACTAATACTGAACCAATGTGGGCCTCGCCCCCACAATGTCATACCCGGTAAGACTGATACTAGTGATGTGATGTGGGCTTCGCCCCAAAGTGCCATACCCGGCAATACTAATATTGATAATGATAGGCCTCGCCCCCAGAGTGTCATACCCGACAAGACTAATACTGATAATGATATGGGCCTCGCCCCTGAACTGTTACTGATATGGGCCTCGCCCCCAAACTGATACCGATATGGATATCGTCCCAAACTGATACTGATATGGGCCTCGCCCCCAGAGTGTCATACTCGACCAGACTAATAATGATAATGAGGGCTTCACCCCAGAGTGCCATGCCCGGCAAGACTGATGCTGATGCTAATGTGGGCCTCGCCCCCAAAGTGCCATACCCTGCGAAACTGATGCTGATGGTTCATTTCCGAACTGTGCTGAATGTGGGCTTCATTCCTGAAACTGGTGATAATGTGGGCCTCGACCCTAAGATTCATTCCAAAACTCTGACGATGTGGGCCTCGACCCTGTGATTCATTCCCGAACTGAAACTGATATAGGCTTCAACCCTGGGACTCATCCCCAAAACTGAAACTGATATGGGCCTCAACCTGGGACTCATCCCCGAAACTAATGCTGATTCATTTCTGAAACTGACTGGACTGTTGCTGCTTCTGATTGGCTTGTCTTTGCTGCTTTCTCTTTTTCTTCTTTGAAACCTGTGAATACAAAATGAAAAAACACAAAAAAGAATGCAAAATATGTTATGTGTATGCATGCATGCATGAATGAATTTCCTATTCCGTTGGGTTAGGTCTTCCGCCAGTTCTCCAGGTGATTGCACAGTATTCTCTCTGGTCTCATGGCTCATTTCTTGTTATGTCCCGGATTCACGAGGTGGTAGACGGTCGCTCCCAGTCTTGATTTAGCTTTTGTTCTCCGCTGTTTGCATTTAGTCAAGATGAACCACATGGTGGGGCCTCCGTCGTATCATCATATTATATCACATGCTACGAAATAGTCCCAATAGTTACACATATTATTGCCCTCAAAGAATGCTCAGTATTGAAACCAGAGAACCTTCAAAAATTCAACGCAACTCAAATCCAAGTCTTTGAATAAATGATCTAAGCCAGACTCAAAGTGGGTGTGCAAAGGTTCCTTTGCGGATTAATCCCTAGGTAAGCTAACTCAATGATTTCGTTTCAAAAATCGGGATCGATGGGTCAAACCAACCTAGATGTCTCAATTATGCCTGCAGTTGCTTTTCTGTGCTCAATGTGGTATGGTTTTCTTTCTCTCTTGTCTCTGTCTCTTTCTTTTCTCTTTTCATTTTGAACTTTTTTTTTCTTTTTTTTTTCTTTTCTTTTTTTAACACACCTACCCTTTAAGGTAGCATTTCTCCTCATGGTGGTCCTAATACTCGCCCATTGGTAGCTTCACGCTTATCGGTTATAGGTGGTTCAATTCTTTTTCTTTAGAGACTTTTCTTTCATTTTCAATTCATACCACACATCATAACATAAACAAATCAAGATAGACATCTAAGCAAACGGTCATTCACCGACCTACAATTTCTTCAACTAGTCACATTGCCAATTACTCAGGTTTTCACCGCTAAGAACCTATAGTGAAGTGCTTAAGAGTCTAACATAGATCAATCACTCAAAGTATCAGATAAAAGCACATCAAGAGTTTATCGTTTCTAAGATTTCATCCTAAGCAAACGATTTCATCATTGGACTTATGTCTAACTATCAATGACGAAAAAAACAAACAATAATTTTTTTTTTTCTTTTTTTTTTTTCTTTTTCTTTTCGTTTTTTTCTTCTCTATTTTTTTTTTCTCTATTTTTCTTTCTTTCTTTTTCTTTTTCTTTTCTCTCTTTCTTTCCCCCATTTTTCTTTTTTTTTTTTCTCTTTTTTCTTTTTTTTTCTTTTTTTTTTCTCTTTTTTTTTTCTTTCTTTTTTTTGAAGGCCCCCCAATGGTCTTTCTATCCTTGCCGTAAGGTTTTATGTTTCTCGATTTCCTTTTCCCCGCTATCCATGTTTGCTAAAACTCATCTTGACAGACCTTCTTCTTTTTTTTCTCTAACCCAACGGATATCTATGATGGCTTTTAAGACACGGGGTTAACATGATGCGTGTATGCATGAGAGGCATGCGACATTTGAGATATAATATGCATGTGGTTATCAAAAGCATAAAGGGGCAACTTCTATAGGATATACAACTACGGTTCTCATGCGGGTTTATGACAATGCCTTTGATTGAACTCCCTCGACCCACTATAGAAACGGTCAACTAATGCACAAATTATACACATCACAAGACATGATTTCGGGGCCGATTCGCTATCCCCAGTGGAGTCGCCAGACTGTGGGACAACAGAACCTGGGCGACGCTGTTCTAGGCTCGCGGCCTAGTTGGGAAGTACGAAATAACATGGAGTCGCCACCCGGTGTGAACCGGGACAAAGATTTAAGGCCGCACTCACCCCTCGCAAGGGAAGACCTCAAACCATTGGGTTCGGAATGGTCCCTACTTATGTCACTTGTGATGATATAATTTGTGAAATGAACTAACCAAGTCTACTCAATAATCATCTCAAGGGTACTTAGATCTAACATGCTTTCATCCAAATAACTCCACGCAATGAACACAACGAGCATATTGAACCATTAAATCAACATGTATAAATCATTATCCAAACACATCATAAACTAATAACATGCATAAGGAACAACCTAAATATGCTTTAACAAATAAATAACAAACTAAATTAAACCATGCTTTAAATAATAAACGAATAACCTAAAGACTATAACATGCTCAAATACAAATTTGGATGAGACGAGATATGTGTATCTTAAGTAGTACGTGGCATTGTATCCCGAGTGCAGACCATACTACCGTCCATTAAGAATCGGCTATGGAATTTACGTCCGGGTTTCCATCCGATATACCACAAAAGGGGAACACATATCCCACTCATCCCAATAATCACATCATGCTTCAAACGACTCTCATGCAATTATATATCAAAATAAATAAAACAAAAATAAAGAAGATAAGTAAAAAAGGGTGCCCTCAGGTCTAATCTTTTGTCGTCTAAGAAAGGGCGTTACACGTCCGTTGGAAGGGTTGATATTCCGCAACTTTTTTTGGTTCACTAACTCAACGTCTTTCCTCGCTGTTTTGCTGTTCGGGCTGCTGTTTTCACTCCGATTTGCTGCTGTTTCGGGCGTATTTTCTGATCACTGTTTCAGGTCCATTAAGGCTACTGTTCCGGGTGTGTGTTTCGAGGACTGTTTTGGGTAGTTTTCGTCACTGTTTTGGGGTTTTGTGTTTTCTGGACTATTTTAGGGCTTATTCTGGACAGTTTTGCTGGGCAGTTTCTGGGTTATTCAGGGCAATTTCGGGACAGTTTAGGGACTGAGTTGGTGCAGTTTTTTGGGGACTTTAGGGGCTGTTTTGTGAGGGTATTACGCAGCTGTGTTGTGCGTGTGCTGTGGCTGTTTTGGAACGTGCAGTGGGGGTTGTATTATGCGGCTGTTTTGGGTGTTTATGTGGCAGTGAGTTAGGTGATTTGGGGACAATTTTCACGGCAGTTTGAAGGGATTTTTGAGGACTGTTATGGTTTGAGAGAGTGTGGTTTAGAGATCAGGAGAGAGATCGAGAGAGGCAAGAGTTGGTGATGTACTTAGGGGCGTGAGTGGGTTGTTGACGCTGGAGGAGGCTGGCTTATGCGTGTAGGGTTTCTCGTCAGTGGCTGTGCGTTTCTTGGCTGTTTATGCGCTGGAGTGAAGCTGAGTGGAGGGGCGTGGCTGATAGCTGGGCGTGTAAGGTTTTAGTTATATTGATGGGTGAATATGTGGCATGGAGCGTGAATCTAATTGAAAGGAGAGGCAGGTGGCATCGTGGGTGTAGCTTAAGGGTTTTGGTGTGTTTGCCGAGAAGGGTCTGTGATGGGGTTTGATGAGAATAGAGATAGAGGTTATGTGAAGGTATGGCTGTTATGGAGATGATGATTTGTGGCGTTGTGAAGGGCAGTCTCAGGCATTGTGTAGACGTGAAAAGGGGGTGCATTCTCGTTGAAAGTGGGCTGCTGGGTGTGTTAACTGGGCAGTATGTGGGATGATTTGAGGATCTTCACGTGGAGAGTAAGGGCTTTTGAAGGTGGCTACGGTTTAAGGGCCATGTATGAATTGGCTATGAGGGAATGATCGAGCTGTTGGTGCGAAGAAGAGCTAGGGCTGTGCATGGGGGAAGCCGTGAGCAGCTAGGGTTTCATGGGAGTAGAGGGGGCAGTTACGCAAGTATGAGAGGGCAGTTAAGGTGCTGGATGTTATGGCCGTCCGTGAGTAGTGAGAGAGACAAAGGCTGTGCGTGTATCGTCAGAGAGGGGCTGCTAAGGGATTAGGGTTTGTATTTTTATTTGGCGAATTGCCGTGTGAAAGTGAATAAGAGCAGAAAGCTTAGGGTTTAGTTTGTTGTAGTTTATATAGAGAGGGAATGTATGGTTGCATGGCTTTAATAGGAAACAAAATCAATTAATTGGGGAATTTATTAAATTTGGTGAGTGGTTTATTTGTTTTAGGAAAAGATTTATTTATTTTGATATTAGTTTAATTTAATTTAAATTTAATTTGTTTTAATTTAATTTAAATTGGAATTATTTGATTTAGTTTAAATGGATTTTAATTTGATTTAGTTTAATTTCAATTTAGTTATTTAATTTAATTTTAATTATTTTTAATTCATTTAATTTGTGACATATATTTTAAATGTTTTAATTATTTAATTGTGAGATGTGATTTAATGGGTTTGGTGTGTTTTAAAATAGAGGTCCAACAAGCGACCCGAAGCGAAACAAGTGAGTTAAATCCGACCAAAATATCAATTTCCAACTTTACCCTTCCGACGTCCGTTTCCCGCGGCTTTCACAATCAAAGAGGTAGTGTCTCCATACGAGACTCATCATCGGGACTTATATGTAAAAATGCAGTGTCTACACCTAGTACTACGTTTATACCGATTTACAAGACAAGGTTGGCTTCTAGCAAAGCGTCCTGCCTACCCAATCTCCAGAAATATCCTTACAGGAATATGTGATCTATATCAGGCGTAGTATACGTAGTATTGCGTATTTCGATCCAGTATCGGATGTCACGTGATAGGCCTGGGGCTGGAATTGTGTCTGCCCCGTACGACGAGCAGATATCGAATCTCTGGTAACTAGTCTCTATAATTGGATAAACATGACTTAGTCATTTTTATCCCGATGACTGCAGTACATAAGAGAACCAGTTCTGTATCCTACGTGACTATCATATCCACTATGACTGGAGTGATACTTCCATATTGACATCACACCCAACACACTACGATTCTCAATATACCCAGCACAGGCGTAAACAGAACCTGTTAAAGCCCTGGACGACCTAAAACCAAAGTATATTGATTGTCGCAAGTATTAGCGGTGCAAGTCTCAGGTTAAGACCAAATACACCTACCCTGTTTCAGACTTCCATAGACACATAGTCATACTACCAATGGAATTCTGAGGGGTCTATCCAGAGCGAAGCTGTTTTCCGTACCATTGGTAAAACACAACCTCCTACTACACTTGCATGAGTATCCTATACCCAAATATATGAGAACTATGTCGTTATGCCCTCACAACGCGCACAAGTGTAATACTAGTCTTTTACGCATTATCGATGTCTAATCTCGATAATACTCTAACTAGGGATATTTAATGATTAAACCTTCGTGGATTGATACTGTCTCATATCATCTCAATCCAGGAACTAATCATATGGACCTTTCATCATTTATACATCTTGGTGATCTAATCACAAATGATAAAAGAGCAATTTCCTTTGTCACATAGTTAATTTGTACAACAACACCATGATCTGTACAAATAGTGATGCTATGGGTCATAACTGTCCAACATCTTGGTGCCCAAAAATCACTCTCAACATCATTCAAATATAAATTGATAGTTTTTTTTAATGGTTACAATCTATAAATGTATTATTTTTCATTTTATTATTTAATGACCTTTGCATTTTATAATTCTAGTACCCAAGAAATTCTAAACGTAATGCCAACGTTGCTACCAATGGCTTGATAATGCTAATTACATAACATTTTTAAATATATTATCAAGATATTTTAAATAATATTAAAATTGAGAAAGTACTTTTAAATGATTTTAAGCAGTAGTGGAGCCACATAAAGATGAGCAGGACAGTCTTCCCCGCTCAATTCAAAAATTTATTAAAATTTGACTCATAAATTAATCATGAATGTGTGCCTATTTGCGATCCTCAAATCTACGAGGTAAATTTCCGCTTTGGATACTCGGTAGAGGTGCCTTAATTGTTACTCTCCTGAATGGTTCCGTACGATTTTATCCCCATAAAAAACCGCAGAGTTTTGTCTCTGTTAATAGCCTCACCCACATAAGAATAGTTGTTGGACATGCAATACTGAAATATAAACATGTGTGGGGCCGTATCATTTTTTCTAAAAATTGTGTATGTTTTTTTGTAGTTATGGTGACTTGAACTATGATAATAATGTCCTTATATAGGCTACCATCATGCCAAATTGACTCAATGGTACCATAACTACACTCAAAACCAATAAATGGCTTAGCGTCATGGTTCAAGTAACAACTTAGGCATAATTGCTAACAAGTACTCCCACGTGGGTGAAATTTCCAACGGGACAATATCGTGCGGGAATTAGTAATTCATATACCTTTCCAAAGTAGATAAATAACCTCGTAGAAACATAGGTTGCAGAAAGCGCACCTTCAAATGAAATGTCTGATTTATTAATGAGATAATTTTGATTTTTCCTCATTAAAATAAAGAATATCTATAACTTCTAATGAAAATCAAAATTTTCCCCACTCAATTAATGTTATGACTACCTCACATATTTTAATATTTCCAAACAAACTCTAACCTCAAAGAAGTTTATCTACATCTTCTGTTGACGGTTGATTTTCGTTCCAGGGGCAATTCGGGAAAAACTACTCCTCGAATAAATCTCCCTCAATTGTGAATTTATTTGGTTTGGGGACCAAATGGGGACCAAATGAAAACTTAACAAAAGATGGAAAACACACAGACAAAACTGAGGATTTAACGTGGTTCGACAGAATGGATCCAATCTACGTCCACATACACAAAATAGAAGAAAGACTTTTATTTCCACCTCGAATCGGACCGACCTCTCTCTAACTCTAGCTCGGCTGACCGAACTCTTACTATCTCTCACTTATACTTAAGTTTTTTTCCCTCTCTATTACAAATGAAGAAACAAAATAGCCAACCCAAAAAGAGAGAACCTCTTCCAATGAATTCTCAATCTCTTTATATAATAGGATAAATTCCACTGTTACAACAACTTATGACGTCGGCCATATTTCCTTGTCATTATTACCCATTACTCATCGTTATTGCTCATTACTCGTACGTTATTGCCCATTACTCGTGCGTTACTGCTCATTACTCACACGCTACGTCCATCCAACCGTCTGACGACTCTAGGTTTCATGTAGGACTTACGTCATCTATACATGTGCATAAGATTTAGCAGCCCTAACCTAGGTAGGTCGGCATACCGAGCTGATCAGTGTTGGATCATCTTCTTCTCTACTTAACTAGGTCAGGTTCAGAGGTCATATGACATCGTCAGGTCAGTCGGGTCGGTGTTCGCGTGTGTTATAATGATGTTTGAATCTGCCAGCCCTCATCAGGTCGGGTCAGTCTTCATCTGCACAAATATTACTGAATCTGACCCCTAACATCGAGTTGATCTTAGAAGATGTTCTTGTGCTGTCGAATCATCTTGTTCTGCTCTCGGGTTGCCTTCCTACACCTCGGGCTCGGAACCCTCTGTCCGGCCTATCATCCTTGTAATGACTTTGACCTTTTGTTTGTTAACTGCAATCTTCATTCTACCATTCCTAGGGATTCTGACTTATTAAGAGCTGAAAACCACCATCAATATTTCCTCTATAGTTCTCGGTATCAACTAGCTAATGAGTTGATGTCGGGAACTATAAAAAAAATGGTGGTGCATGGACCTGGAAGCCGATCTGATGTCCTCGGACTGATACTCAATCTTGATTGAGTCCAAAGTCTCAAGTTTGTCACATCCCTCAACAGGTACCACAACTGCATACTTCAATGCTAATTGTGAACATCCATGTCGAGTTCAAAATTCTGATCCATCATCTCAGTTTCTAGTTCATAACTTGGCTATTCATTCCATTAGGCCTTCTCCAACCGAAGGTTGATCCGAGCTGACCCTAGTCAGCTCATCCATTGGCTTCTCCGCTTGAGGATCTACAAATAAAAACAAAGGCCACGTGGGAAATCTCACCTCTTCGGGCAATTAATAAACAACAAGGCCTCGGGGGAGAAATTTCAACCTCCAGCCATCACAAGTCACTTGGTAGCAAGGGAATGGACCCTCCTTGCACCAATACACATAAATAAAGCCTCGATGAGATGTAACCCATCCCCGAGCCATACATGTTATGGGTACTGGGGGCACCAAACGTGCTATGGTTACCCCGAGTTTCCAAACGCCATGTCGGTCTCAATGACTTCAATCCATACGTGCTATGGTTACCTGAGGGCGCCAAACGTGCTATGGTTATCCCGAGATGCCAAACACCATGTCAGTTTTTAATGACTTTAATCCATACATGCTATGGTTACTTGGGGCGCCAAACGTGCTACGGTTACCCCGAGGCGCCAAACTCCACGTAGGTATTTTCGCTTAAGCTCCCCAAAGATGCAGGTTATTTGGTAGTGATGTTATGTCCTGGGGGTTTGATAATGACACCAGGGATTGACGTGCAACAGATTTCACGCCTTTCCCGCATGTCCTTCACCTTTTTATATGTTCCGACCATGTGTATCTTACAAGAATATTAAACATGCCTTTCCCACCCGAATGATAAATAATAAAAGTGAACAAGTTCTTATTTGAGAAAAGGAAAAGCCTTATTCATGTTCAATGGACCTACTGCCCATCTTACAACTCTTTAAACTTTATTCTAAGAGGCCCTATTAAAAATATCCCCTCAGCACCTCAGCGTTCCAGGGCTTCTTGAGCCATAATACCGTCAAGCTGCCCTAAGTAATTGGTATCCGACCTTATGATTATCGCTATCAGTGAAGGTCGGTCTTCATAGCCACTTGGTCTATGTAATCATTCAGATAGCCATTCTTCACCAACTTCTCCACATGCTCCAGCAAATCTCTATATTTTTCTGTGGTGTGTCCCATCAGATTATTGTACACATAATAAGCCTTTTTATTTCTCCTATCAATGGGAAAACTTCTCGGATCGGGCTCAGCCAAAAGACATTTGTCCTGATTTTCTCGAACTATCTGGGACATGGGTCTGTTCGGGGGGGTGTATACCATCTCTGCAGCTAAACAGTTGATATGTACATGCGATATTATATCTTGTACTTGATTATTCTGAGGCATCGGCCTGAACTCCTTTTGCCTCGAGACCGATCTTCTTATGTTTCTACCCACATCCCGCTGATTTTTCGGCCTGAGTATTTTGGTCCTCTAGGTGCCCCCTCCTCGGGCAATCTTCTTCTCTTATTCCATTAACACAAATTTCCTCATTTGTTCTAAGGCTGCAGCGTAGTCCGATATTTCCTGGATTCTTAAGTGATATCATAACCTCCCGACCTTGAGGGCCCCTTTAAAACTTTCTAAGGCCTCCGGGGACTCATACGCCTCAACCTCTAAAATCAGGTTGTGATACATGCCGACAAAGCTCTTCAAAGACTCATCGTCTCACTGCTTCATCAACCTCAACTACCCCATTATCTTCCTTGGTACGCACGCCTTTAAAGTGCCACATAAAGAATTTCCCCAATTGGGCAAAGTTGCTGATACTCCCCGGGGTCAAATTCCTGAACCATAGACTGGCGGACCTGCCCAGGGTTAAAGGGAATAATTTGCAGATGGCCTCTTCGACCATCCATTGAATTTCCATTAACAAAACGAACCTCTCTACATAGGACTTGGGATTCGTTCTGCCCTTGTAGACGTCCATCGTGGGCATAGTGAACTTCCTCGGGAACTCCATCGCCAATATTTCCTTTGTGAGCGGGGATGTTGTCCCCATGTCCTTATCGTCCCAAGATCTTCCCTTTGTTTTATCCTATCATTTTCTCATCTCCATCCGGAACCAATTCTTCATATGGCTTTCAGAGCCGTCATGCTTTTGCTTATGGCCCTTTTCACGTCCTCCATTTTGAGTATGGTATCCTCTGTGACCGGAAACTTCACGCCCTCTGTCTTCCCTTATGGATCCGCTTCTTCCATTGGTTCTCTTTATTTTTCCACGGTCTTCGTCTGCTTCGGTAATCCTATTTCCTCTTGCTATTTCTTCCTTCTTTCTTCTAGGTACTATTCCGTCAAGTTCTTCGACCTTCTCTAGTTTCTCAATCTTTTTCATCACAGTCTTCATAAGGGCCTGAGTTGTTTCCCTCTCCTTTCGTGAATCCTCCATTTCATTTTGCATGGTTTCTTCCATCTTTTCCATCTATCCCATCAGCGGTGACTCTACAATTCTAGGGTTTCCGTCTCTGCCATCGTCTTAATGTGCTTGTTGTTTTTCGTACTTTTCCCACAGACGGCGCCAACTGTTGACGACTGATTTTCATTCCAGGAGCAATTCGGGAAAAACCATTCCTCGAACAAATCTCCCTCAACTATGAATTTGTTTAGTTTGGAGGACCAAATACAAACTTAGTAAAAGATGGAAAACACACAAACAAAACAGAAGATTTAACGTGGTTCGGCGGAATGGATCCAACCTACGTCCACAGACACAAATAGAAGAAAGACTTTTATTTCCACCTCGGGTCGGACCGACCTGTCTCTAACTCTAGCTCGGCTGACCGGCCTCTTACTAGCTCTCACTTATACTTAATTTTTTTCCCTCTCAATTACAAGTGAAGAAACAAATTAGCCAACCCAAAAAGAGAGAACCTCTTACAATAAATTCTCAACTCCTTTATATATTAGGACAAATTCTACAGTTACAAAAGCTTATGACGCCAGCCACGTTTCTTTGCCATTATTGCCCATTACTTGGTCGTTACTGCTCATGATTCGTCCGTTATTGCCCATTACTCAGACGTTACTGCTCATTACTCGCACGATACGTCAATCCAACTGTCTGGCGGTTCTAGGATTCATGTAGGGATTACGTCATCCATACATGTGCATAAGATTCAGCAGCCTTGACCGAGGAAGGTCGGCATACCAAGGTGATCAGTGTTGGATCCTCTTCCTCTCTTCTTAACCAGGTCGAGTTGAGAGGTCATATGATTTCGCCAGGTCGGTCTTTGCATGTGTTATAATGATGTTTGAATCTGGCAGCCCTCATCAGTTCGGGTCAGTCTTCATCTGCACAAATGTTATTGAATCTGACCCCTAACATCGAGTCGGTCTTAGAAGATGTTCTTGTGCTATTGAATCCTTTGGTTCTGCTCTCAGGTTGCCTTCTTGCACTTCAGGTTCGGATCCCTATGTCTGACCTCTCATCATTACAATGACTTTGACCTTTTGTATGTTAACTGCAATCCCCATTCTACCATTCCTAGAAATTCTAACTTCTTGGGAGCTGAAAATCACCATTAACGTCTTCTTAATTCATTTCTCTTTCTCATGACTAATTGACTTATAGGAATCAGCTGACAATTTCACAAGAGTATTGGTGTCTAACAATTTAATTTAAAACGAAATGCAGTTATGCTTTTATTTTCTCTAGTTATAAATATTTTTAATTTCAAAATTAAATATTCGATTTTTTAATTAAAATACCGAGTCTAACCGAATTAAAATAATTTTTTTAACTAAAAAACGAACCGAACCAAATTAATTGAATAAATTAATTAATTGAATTTTTAAAGTCTAATCATATTATATTGTTATTTTATAATTATATTTGTTATATTATTTAATTTATTTTGTATTTAGTGATGACTAATTTCATTAAATAATTTTTTATATTTTGATTATTATTCTTTTTATTTTCCTACATTTTAAATAATTTAAATGATGACTGTATCTTATGAAAAAAATTTATTGTATAGTTATGATGTTTAGAAGAGTTACATTGTAAATAAAGTTTAATTAAATGTTAGATTCAGTTAAAATTATTAGTTTTTTTAGTTTATTATTATTATTAAAAAATTAAAAAAAAATCAAATTTTATTGAACTAAACCGACAATTAAAAATAATTATAATTTTTTAATAAAAAAATTGAATGGTTACTTTTTAAAAAAAATTAAATAATTATAATTACAATTTTTTTTTTATAATTATATATAATCGGACAAACCAGGCCGTGCCCACCCCTATTTTTAATATATTGTTGTGCCATCCCTATTTTTAATATATTGTTCTTATTCTTTCAAAAAAAAAAACTATATTAGTTCTTGCCTTTTTAATTAATTTGTACCTAAGGTCGCTTTGGTATTTAAAAATAACAACAGTTAATTGGGTGTTCAAAATAATTGAAATTTTGAAAAAAATAATAATTTAATTAAATTGTTTGCCCTTTTTTTAATTAAAGAGTTGGTTGATGAAGAATATGTCATTATATATCCATTAATAAAGTCAAATCTAAAATATTATAGACAATAATTTGAGCAATATGTTAAATTTTTTGTTTAATTAGAATATAGTGTAGCTTCTTCAAATGATCTCATTCATTGAAGCCAGGATTAGGTGATTTAGGTTTTGACCATTTATGTATAGGCATTTGTATTTTTTTTTTGTCCGTAAAGAGTGTGATTTGGTGGTATAGGTTTTAGAATATGATTTCTAAGTCCTGAGTTCGAATTTAGGAGTGCGTTTCTTATAAGAGTATGAGATAATTGATGATTTTATTTATTTCACTTAAACTCGGATCAGGTGATTTAGCGGGATTTTTAACGTTTTAAAAAAAATATATGTTTTTTTTTTTAAAAGATAGTTTCCAAATGCTTCAAACATAAAAGAGTATTCTCTCTTTCATTCATTTTTTTTTTAAAAAAAGCTTGTCCATATAGTTTTTAAATAATTTTTTTTTTTTTGAATCTTAAGAAAAGCAACGACAACAGAATTATTTGGAGTTCTATCCACCCATATTTTTTTAATATATTATTTTTTAAATTACATGCACTTCACCTATAAATTAAAGATGTCTTTTAAAATCGAACCATTGACATCTTTTAATTGCAAGAGATCAAAACAATTAAGATAAATTTTTACTAATTAAACATGTAGTACCTTTGTATTTTCGTTTTTATATAAAATTAAATATACAATTTAATCAAAATCAGTTACAACTTAATTACATTTGTTGATGGTGATTTTTGTGACCAAATATTTTGAACAGCACGACAAGGGCAGAAGGGGATTTTCTTCTTTAGTGGAGGACAAATATTCTGAGGATATTGATCGTTCCTTGACCAGACATAATACACAGACCTGGTTTCCCGGATTTGACCGACCTGAGGACATAACATGGTGCAGATATCAGAGACCGAAGACATCAGAGCCGACCCTGACCACTATGGCCCGGTAGCTCGGGTCAGTCCTACCTTTTCTCCCCGATCGGAAGAATGAGCTCGGATATTATGGATCAGGTCGGAAGCAGTTGGGTTAGTTCGGCACGATAGTTTGTCGTCCTCATGAAGCTCGACGTGTAACCGGGACCGTTTGGAAATTTCCCCCTGACATGTACCATCGCGTAAAAGAATCTTTACTGGTTGTCTTCATAATTGTTGTGTGTGGCAGTACCCAAAATATAGTGGTTTAATGGAAGTCAGATGTTATTTTTCACTTTCGGTAATGGCAGGTTTTACTTTCGGCGAAGAGCTCAACAAACAGTAGGAAATCCACGTGGCTGACGTCATAAAGATATAGGAACAATTATACTTTTTTCTTAGTATATAAAGGGAGGGTAAACACACTTGAGAAAACACTAAGCAAACAGCTCGGTATCACGCGACCACCCTTGAGAAGAGGTCGGTCGAGCTCGATTTAGTTATAAAACCAATATTCTACTTTGTTCCTGTGGATGTAGGTTGGATCTATTCCACCGAACCACGTAAATCTTTGTCGATTTTGTGTTTTTTCTTATTTTCTGCTAAATTTGCTTTTGGTCTCCTATAACCAAACAAATTCACGGTTGGATGAGGATTATTCTAGGAGCAGTATCCCAAACCTGCCCCTGGAACGAAAATCACTCGTCAACAGTTGGCGCCGTCTTTGGGAAGAGAGCAAAAAACATTTGATGTAGTAAGACAATGGCAGGAGATGGGAACCACGGATCATCGGAGGGTTCCACAACTGAGTGGATGGAGAGAATGGAAGAAAATATGAGGAAGGAAATAGAGACAAACCAAACCTTCATAAAGGCCATGATGGAGAAACTGTAAAAGTTAGAAAAGATTACCGGTGAAAGATTGGAGAATGGTCCGAGCCGGAGGATAGTTGCGTTGAATACCCGGAAGCCCGAAGAAGGTTCACTGGGTGCCAAGTGGGAAGGGTTGTATGGAGTGATGGAGATAGTTAGACCAGGTGCTTATCTTTTGGAGCAACTGGACGAAACCCGGCTCAAGAAGCCTCAGAATGCTGAGATGCTGAGGAAGTACTTCCAGTAGCTCACCTCATTGAGCTGTAGAATAAAATGTAAAAAAGGTTACCAAAAGTCACCAATTAGAATTGAGCTGTAGAATAAAATTTAACGCTTGGAGCTGGTAGAATCTGCACGCCACCCCTGCGAATGAACAAGCTCGTCCTAAAGAAGTTGTGGCAGTTGTTCAACCTGCCAGATCTTCGGTTTCACGGCCAAGATAGCCCTCATGGAATGGCATGCGAACTAACATACCGGGGGCACACGATCAGTTTCTATGAGTTCCACCTGCATATTATGAGGTGGCCACTCGAGATGATATTGAGGGAGAACCATCTAACGATGGACCTCTCGGAAATCAGGGTGCAAGTTATCGATAGAGACATGTATTGCATAGAGATGTTTTTAGAGCATCCGGCACAGAGGGACCTTGTTAAGTTGATCGAAAACATCGGAGTCAAGTTCAGACCGAAAGAACACGGACGAATGACCACATAAGAATAAAAAACTTATTGTAAAGCCTCTCTTGAAATGACCCACAAAGAGTTGAAAGAAGGGCAGTAGATCCCATGAATATGAATAAGACTTTCTCTTTTAAAATAAAAACTTGTCCATTTTACTAGTTTGTTAATTGAATGGGAAAGCCGTATTCGATATTCTAGAGATTTACTCGTGGTCAAGACGAATCAAGGGGTGTTCAGTATCTGGGAAGGACACCAAACTCGCGGCACGCCAATCCCGGGTGTCATTATCAAACCCCCGAGTGGAAGTGTTCCGACCCAGGTACTTTCACTTTTGAGGATCCAGAACGCATCAATGGATGAAGTGCGTGTGGGAAAAGCGCGAACCCCTCGTGGCACGCCAATCCCGGGTGTCATTATCAAATCCCCGAGGCCGGAGCGTTACTACCCCAGGACTCGTATTTTTGAGGAATACCTCGGGTAAACCGGACCCATGGAGGTTTCTGCCCCTGCAAGTTGGCTGATGAGTCCAGTTGAGAACCACCAAGCACACGGCATGGGGACGGCCGAATGGCCTCCATGACCTTCGTGACTTCGGGTAAACCGGACCCAGGGAGGTTTCTGCCCCTGTGAGTTGGCTGGTGAGTCCCGTTGAAAACCACCAGGTGCACAGTGCGGGGAAGGCCCAGTGCCTCCGTGACTCTTGCAACCTTAAGGGATGGCGAACACGAGGTGATTTCTTCCCCCGTGGATAGTCTGTCTAACTGCCTCGGATTAAGAGAAGCATAGCATGTGGAGGTTTCTTCCCCCATAGCGTTTGCAGAATCCAGACCCGCCTAGCATGGATCATGGTTCATGGTATTGGCCACTCACCGATCCGTAGCCCGGTTAGCCGAGACACTGAATTGTAAGGTTCATAATTATTGTTTTGTAAGGCATCAGGCAAGATGCTGCCTCGGGGCACCCAAGTTGTTATCCTTTCGAGTTTGCGTGGAGTATGTGCTAATTCATCTCTGTTGTACTAACTTTATCATGTTTCCACTTTTTGTTTTTACGGATGCCCGGAAAAGGGATGCCAGCGCCAGGATCCGTGGAGTACCGGAGGTATAAAATCTTCCCACGCGGATGTCCCATTTATTCCACTTGCTCGGGGTTGCATTCCTTCCGTCGAGGCCATTTATTCCACTGGCTTGGGGCTGAATTTGTTCCGCCGAGGCCATTTATTCCACTAGCTCGGGTTTGGGTGAGGTCCCACCGAGTTTGGATTATTCATCGGCATGAGGTCGGAGCATCTCCCATATGGTCGGATCTTGATTGGTCCGGGGAGGTAATATTCCCTCGGAGCCAAAAGTATTTTACCAGCTCGGGTTTGGGTGAGGTCCCACCGAGTCTGGATTATTCATCGGCATGGGGTCAGAGCATCTCCCCTATGGCCGGATCTTGATTGGTCCGGGGAGGTAACATTCTCTCGGAGCCAAAAGTATTTTACCAGCTCGGGTTTGGGTGAGGTCCCACCGTGTCTGGATTATTCATCGGCATGGGGTCGGAGCATCTCCCCTATGGCCGGATCTTGATTGGTCCGGGGAGGTAACATTCCATCGGTTACCAACTCGGGTTTGGGTGAGGTCCCACCGAGTTTGGATTATTCATCGGCATGGGGTCGAAGTATCTCCCCCATGGCCGGATCTTGATTGGTCCGAGGAGGTAACATTCCCTCGGAGCCAAAAGTATTTTACCAGCTCGGGTTTGGGTGAGGTCCCACCGAGTTTGGATTATTCATTGGCATGGGGTCAGAGCATCTCCTCCATGGCCGGATCTTGATTGGTCCGGGGATGTAACATTCCCTCGGAGCCAAAAGTATTTTACCAGCTCGGGTTTGGGTGAGGTCCCACCGAGTTTGGATTATTCATCGGTATGGGGTCGGAGCATCTCCCCCATGGCCGGATCTTGATTGGTCCGGGAAGATAACATTCCCTCGGAGCCAAGTAATTTGCAAGCTCGGGGTCGGGTTGCATCCCACCGAGTGGATTATCTTTGCCATGGGGTCGGAGTGTCTCCCCCATGGTCGGATCTCAATTGGTCCGGGGAGGTAATATTCCCTCGGAGCCAAGTATTCTGCAAGCTCGGGGTCGGGTTACGTCTCACTGAGTGGATTATCTTTGCCATGGGGTCGGAGCGTCTCCCCATGGCCGGATTCTAATTGGTCGGGATCAGAATTTCCCTTCATGATCAGATATTGGAGAACGGGTTAGCAAGTCAAAAATGGAAATTGTGCTAAGTGTTGAAAGTAGGAAATGAAACATTTATTAATATAAAAAGAGAGAGGAAATGTGTATATTATTACAGAAGAAAAATAAATTGTTTGATACACAGAGCCCCCTTGGGGTCACCCTCATTCCTCAGCCCGCGCAGGGGAAACTAGTTCAACTTGATCAGGCTCATGAGGTAAAACCTCTGGCTCAGGCGCAGCAGAGGGGATCTCGGTTTCAGTTTGGTCGGCAGTAGGAGCTTCGACTTCTACTGCAGGCGCTTCGGATTCGGGAGTAGGGGTCTCAGGGTGAGCCTCCTCAGGAACTGGGGACATGGGCACGACAAATATGAGTTTGGGGTCTTGAATCTGCTCTGGATGAGGCATGAGTAAAGCAAGGGCCTCATCATCTGAGAGTTCCCCCTTGAAATATTTGATGGCAGTGTGGACAGGCCCCATGTCTACCTCGGGAAATAACATCGGGATGATCTCCGCACAGTCTTCAATCCCGTCGAGCTTGGCCTTCTCCAGGTCTGCCTCCAGTTTGGCCTCTTTGTTTTTCAGTTCATCCCGGGCCTGGTTCTTCTCCTTGATTGCCACTTTGAGTTTGGAGTCAAAGCTGGCATTTTCCCACCTCAGATGTTTAGCATCGTCCTCTGCATCATCCATTTTTCTCTTTGCAACGGCGGAGGTATTGCGGAGGGAATCATTCAGTGCTAATGCCTCGGCCGCGGCCTTTTTCAGCCTCTGAATCTCTTCTTCTTTTTTGGCCAATGCGACCTCTCGCTCTGTCATCTGAGATTGGAGCCTCCACACTTGGCCTCCCTTGGACAGTAAGCTCATCAACAAATCTTTGTTCCACACCATCCTGTAACTCATCTGCAATAGAGAATGAAAGGATTGTAATTCAACAAGTAAAAGTGAAGTACGGAAACGAAAAAAAGCATTTACCTTAAGGTTGTGGGCGTAGAATTTGGAGATCAGCTCATCGGGAGAGATGTCCTCATATTTCGGGATCTGGTCGGGGGTGATCATTTCGGCCAATAAGTTGAATGCGGGCACCAGATGGGCCACCGCATCCTGGACCTTTTCATTGAGGTCGTTCAACCCCAACACCACCCCTCACTTCCCGGTCCCTGATGGAACCTCTGATGGTTTCTTTTCCTTCCGAGTGACGGCCTTCTTGGTGGGGGGTTCTTCTTCTTCCTCCTCAAGCTCGACTACTTCTTCACTGAGCAGATGGTGGCGCTTGCTCGAAGGTCTGTATGAGGCATGAGACAGTTGGACTTTAGGGCTCGGAGCAGCCACTGTGAGAGTGGGATGATGATGTGCCATCAGATGAGCAAGCAGTTTGGCTTTTCCCTTAGCCTCAATAGGAATTGGAATGGTCAATCATCGCCGAGAACTTCCAGCAACCCCATGGCCGGCCTTTTTGGCCAGGCTCTTGATCCACCTCTTGACGTCGCGTGACTTTGTCATTCCTACATAATACAAGACAAAAAGCATGGTCAGTTTCCGAGCACGAGTAACCTCAATCAAATTCAAGCTGAGTGCAAGAAATTTGTTAGTAGGTCAGGAGATAGCTACCTAATCGTCCTAGAGCATGTGGAGGTGTGTTCCGGATGAGGCCCGATTCTGCAAAGGCGGCGTCATTGTCGATATTTCTCCAAAAGCTGGAGAAGCTCCGAGCTTTCTTAATCCTGGTCTGGACCTCATGGCTAACTTTGGGGGGATCCCTCCACCAGGTTGAAAATGTTTGGGAAGTTAGTATTTTTTTCATAAATTTTATAGAAAAACTAAGGGATCAGGTCCTCAACTCTTTCCGTAAAGACGTCTAGGACATCTATCTCTACGGAATCCGTTGACCGAGACCGACCCTAGTCACCCGTGGCCCAGAACCAGGGATCTTTGAAGTTTTTGTTAGTCTGGGGGAGCTCAGTGATGAGAGCATGTACGTTGGCATAAGAGGAGTGGTAATACCAACCGTGATGAGTTTTTGGGTTGACCTTCAATTTGTAAAGTCTTTGCAGCTCCACAAAGGTCGGCTCTTCTAGGCACGCTCGATGCCATATCACATGATGTCCGACCAGTATCCTCCAACTGTTCAGGTTCAGCTGGCAGGGAGCAACTTCCATCGAGGCAAGCATCTTCGCAAAGTAGGACTGGATAGGCAGTCGCATGCCGCATTCGAATAAAGTGTAGGGTTGGTGCTCTGAGCGCCAATTCCCGGTTGTATTTTGTTAAATACTTCTGTAAAACATTATTATTAGTAATAATATATGCAGTTTCTTTAATATAATCTATTCTTTTGTATGGTAAAGACGTAATGACCTTAGAATGATTAGTCATGATACAGTTGCAAAAGCGTCGCAACGGACATTGAGTCGTATCATGACGTTGTCATTCTCAGACAGTTCCTGGTCAAGGTTTACACTACTTGGTCAGTATAGTAAACCCGTTGAGACCGGTACATGTCGTATACTGGAATATATGATTCCAATGGTTTCTCAATGAACCATTAGTCTTGGAGACTAGTATAGACGTGTAGGTGTTTATAGCGGATAAACACTGAACGACTCACCGAAGATTCTTAATGGATGGTACACCAGCGTCAATAAGAATCTTCTTGGGTTGAGTAGCACTTGTGATTCTTAGACTTGAGATGCCATTGTGGGCACATGAGACATCTTCTACTACACTAGATGGCAGTCACGTCACCGATCTATTTAGATCAGACCTCCGTCTGTTCGTTGGGTGTAGATAGATCCTCAGGGTGTCCTATGTGTATCAAGATAGGATCCGTCAGTTCTGTGTACCAGAGCATAGGTAGTCCATATGATTAGCAATCAGATAAAACCATGGGCCCATGGTAAGTTTAGAAGCTAGTTCTAAACATTCTTTTTGAGATTGCTAATAGAATAGTCGACTGGATAATCCCCATAGAGATTTGACGTTTACATATGTATCTCTGGGATTTATCCGGATACCTGTGACGGAGGAATTAACATTTGCGATGACCTCGACCTGTATGGTTTAGCGAGATTATCCATGATCGTCATAATCTACGGGTGGATAGATTATGGACATGAAATTTGATTTCGTGACGGATATACCTGAACCTAGAGAGTCTCAATAATGAAACATACTCGTTGAGCACTAGAGCAACATAAATAAATAATATTGATTATTTATAAAGTCGTTTAATGGTTAAACGCAAGATACATGCTAAAGACACTAGATAGTCATTTACTTAATTATTGTGTATTTACATTTAATACTTGATTAATTTAAATACACATTAATTAATAGTCAAAATGAGTTATTTGACTTATTTCCTAAATGAATATATGTTTTTAATATTTAATGTAAATATTATACATATATTTAATATATTTGTATTTGATTAATTAATTAATTATTTAATTGTTAAATGATTAAATTAATTAAAATATAAATATCTTATGTTAGGATAATTAAAGTAAATGACATTAGTTGCATTTGTTGACCAAGATAAATATCTAATAAAGTAGTTTATAAGATATTTGTGCAAGTTGACATTATGATAATTGAAATTAAATTGAAATTACAATTTCTTGAATTTGGCCATGAATTTCGGCCAAGGTGTGAATTGTTACACATATAAATTGTTTTTCATTTTTCATTTCAAAAACCTAATACACTTTATCAAAAAGAAACACCATTGAAGAAAGCTTGAAGAAGTAGAGAAGAAAGAAAGAAAAAACCAAGGAAAGCTTGATTTTAGTAAGTTTTCTCCAACTTACTATTAGTAAGGAAAATGTTCCTTAGCATCTAGGCTTCCATATATGATATCCTTAGGTTATTTCTTTCTTTATTCTTTATGTTTTTGGTGATGGAAAGTTTGGTGAAGTTGTAAAGCATGTGTAATGAATAAAGTGTTTAACTATTGTAGTAATAAAACTCTTGTAAGGTTTATGAAACCAAGTTGCTATTCTAGAGTTGTTGACCCACTCTTAAATGACCTAGATTTGATCTTGAGTTGTTTCATTGTGTTGAGACTTGAATTGGATGAAAGATTGATGATTGAAACATTTGATTTAATGTAATTAGCCTAATTTGTCCAATTTGTGGAAATTGAAAAATTAGGGTTTCTAACTAATTCCAAATTTGGGGGTTTTCATATATGTTGAGCATTTGGGTGTGTATATGATGCATGCAAAGTTTCATGTTGATTGGATTTCATTTGGATGAGTTTTGAAGCATGAAATGACCAAATGGTCAACTTGGGCACCATTTGGTGCTCTCGGCTTTGAGAGAGAAAAATGGGGATTTTGGTTGCTTTGGTGTTTTGATGTTTTGAACATCATAAGTTCATCTTAGAAATGATTTAGAATCATTCAAAATTGATTGGATCAATTTCGGACTAAAACGGACAAAAATACAAAGCAAGGGTATTTCGGTAAATTCACCTAAAAATGTTTTATTGAATTTATTTTTATAATTTGATTATTGGAATGTTAAATAAATATGTTTATTTAATTTATCCGAGAAAAAGTTTTGAAATCTGAAAATCGGATTTTCACCGCTTCCGCTGCGTTACCGGATTCACCCCCCTAAATAACCCCTTCAAAATGGTATCAGAGCGAGTCTGATTCTAGGCCACTTAAAATGCTTAGCCTACATTGAATCAATGTTTAATCATGTTTTCTTGATTTATGCATGCTTATTAGGAACTAATTTGATTAGATTTAGGGTGTATGACACTTAGCGGAAAATCCCTAATAATAAGGTTTAAATATAATTTGTATTTGATGCATGTTATATGGTCCGTCTTGTCAATACGGTTTATGAATACTTCTTTGTGACTACATCCGAGACCGTGCCTCTGCTGTGAGGGTGTAGCCGATAAAGATTTATTTATACCGGATGTATATCAGATACTAGATAAATTCAAGCGAATGCGGAATTCTGAACTTGCCCTAGCTGTCAGGATTACGTAAGTAACTTGAGTTTATCATTGGCGAGTTAACCTTGGTACGTCTCCTTGTGGGCCTGCCTTCGCAGCGACAACGAGAAACGGCCAGGACCGGGTACTTAGGTAGGAGTCATTAGTGAATGATTGACAAATGAGTTGTCTACCTGATGAATATACGTAGGCGAGACCGTGCCTCTGCTGTGAGCCGAAATATATTCACGGGATCCACTTTTCACTATTTATATTTAATTTAATTATTAAATATTTGTATTTGTTTTGGGATTACAGTATTGCATGATTTAGTGGGAGGGGCATATTAGATTAAAAATCCATGATCTAGTTTATGCTTTTGATATTATATGAAACTGCTTAAATTCTGCTAACCGTTTTTCGTGATCTATATGATAGATTTGCGATGGCGGGTCAATCCCAAAACCAGTTTGCGAGTATGTTAGATGCGAACAAACTGAAAGGCGCTGAGAACTTTGCAGACTGGGAATTGGATTTGAGGATTGTCCTCGATTCCGAAAAGTTGGGTTATGTTCTTGAGGGTCCTTTACCCCTTGCAGTGGGTGAGGATGCTTCGGAGGAGGAACGCCAAGTTTTTGAAGCTTGGAAGAATGATGATTTAAGGGTTAAATCATACATTCTTAGTTCGCTCTCCCCGAAACTCAAGCAACAATACTATGGAACATCAGATTCCTATAGTATGATAACGCGATTAAGACAATCGTTCGAGAACCAGGAACAGGTTATTGTTCACAAGGTCGCCATGGAACTGTTCCATGCGCGTCTGGATGAGGGGCAAAGTGTTAGCCCACATGTTCTTCAAATGATCGATTTGATCGATCAATTGAGGCAACATAATCTCATCCTGAATGACATTCTCGGTAGGAGTGTCATTCTTGGTTCTCTGCCAGCTTCATTCCGCCAGTTTGTGATGTACTTCAACATGCACGGGACAGTCTGCACCTACCAGGAGCTACATAGGATGTTGCTCACGACAGAAGAGGATCTGAAGAATGGAGTACCGACTCGCCCCCTAGATCTACTTCTCTTTCGGCTTTTCCAAGGAGGTCCAGGGCAAGAAGAAAGAAAGAAGAAGAAAGGAAAGAGAGAAGAAGAAGAAGGCCTTCGGTCCTCCACAGCAGGCGAAGAGAGCAGCCAAGCCCAAAAGAGCTTCTGAAGACAAATGCCACCACTGCGGCAAGGTCGGGCACTGGAAGAGAAACTGTCCAGATTACATTGCTCAGATCAGGAGAGACAGAGCATCTACATCAGGTACTTTTATTTTTCCAGTTATTGATTATCTTTGGCTTGTGAAGCCGTTACATCCAGCTGGATTTTAGATTCTGCTTGTCCCATTCACATTTGCAATTCGTTGCAGGTGCTGAAGGAAAGTAGGAGGCTGAAGCCATGGGAGATGCAGTTGCGGTTCGGGAGTGGAGACTCTTTGGATGCAGTTGCAGTGGGAGTATGCGAGATCTCATTGCCGAATGGGACACTTTTGCTTAATGACTGTCATTTTGTACCAGGATGTGTCGCTAATATTATATCTCTTTTTGTACTTGATACAGAAGGCTTTTGTATGAATATTAAGAATAGTTCTTTGTATTTATATGATAGAAATAATATTCAGATCCTTAGTTGTCCAAATCAGCATGGTCATTATACATTGCAAACTTCTAAAGATATATTAAATACTGGAGTTAATAAACGTAGATTACCTGAAATTAATAATACTGAACTTTGGCATATGAGACTTGGTCACATTGGCGTTAAACGCCTTACCCAGTTGGTTAGGAATGGTTTGATACCAGATCTCACCATTGAATCCTATCCAACTTGTGAATCCTGTATTCAGGGTAAAATGACCAAGGCCCCATTTTCTGGTGTGTGCCTTTCACCGCGTGTAACTTACTTCAACTCGTACATTCTGATGTATGTGGTCCACTAAGTCAAACATGCTTCAGTGGTTATTCGTACTTCGTTACCTTTACCGATGATTTGTCACGGTACGGTTATGTGTATTTGATGCGACATAAATCGGAAACCTTTGAAAAGTTCAAAGAGTTCCGTAATGAAGTAGAAAAACAGACTGGTAAATATATTAAATGCCTTCGATCAGATCGAGGCGGCGAATATATGAGTGGTGAGTTCATGGATTATATGAAGGAGAATGGGATTCTCGCTCAATATACTCCTCCAGGTACACCACAGCACAATGGTGTATCTGAAATGAGAAATCGGACTTTATTGGATATGGTCCGATCGATGTTGAGTTTCACAGATTTGCCCTATTACTTATGGGGTTACTGTCTCTTAACAGCCGCACATCTTTTGAATAAGATTCCTTCAAAGGCTGTTCCTACGACACCGTATGAGATATGGTTCGGTAGGAGACCGAATCTTAATTATATTAAGGTTTGGGGTTGTCCTGCCTATGTCAGGGTAACTCAGCAAAGTAAGCTTTCGCCTCGAGGGCAAAAGTTTAGGTTTGTTGGATATCCCTCAAATACGAGGGGATATCTGTTCTATGATACCGAGCATCGAAATGTCTTCGTAGCTCGCTTCGCAAAATTTCTAGAAGTAGAATTTTTGTCAGAAGGTAATGATCATAGAAGGGTTGAACTTGATGAAGTCCAACCTGAAAACAACGAACCAACGGAGGAACCTGAAGTTCAAGTAGATGAAGGACCTTCAACACACACACTCCGTAGGTCGGAAAGGGTATCTAGACCTCCTGAACGCTTGTATTTGATACAACAAAAGAGTCTGGATGTTCTCTTAGTTGAAGAGACCGATCCTTTCACCTATAGAGAATCGATGTTGGACATCGACTCCGTGAAATGGCAAAGTGCCATGAAATCCGAGATAGACTCAATGCATGAAAATCAAGTTTGGGACTTGATTCCGCTTCCCGAAGGAATTGTTCCTATCGGTTGTAAATGGGTTTACAAGAGGAAGCGCGGGCCTGACGGTAAGGTTGAAACTTACAAGGCCCGACTGGTAGCAAAAGGTTACACGCAGCGACCTGGCGTCGACTACGATGAAACTTTTTCGCCGGTAGCAATGCTTAAGTCTATCAGGATTTTGCTTTCTATAGCTGCGTATCATGACTACGAGATTTGGCAAATGGATGTCAAAACGGCTTTTCTAAATGGATTTCTTGATGAAGAAATCTATATGGAACAGCCGGAAGGTTTCACATCCAGCGAAACCTCGGGTATGGTATGTAAGCTTAAGAAGTCCATTTATGGACTTAAACAAGCTTCACGAAGTTGGAATCTTCGTTTTGACGAGATTATCAGATCGTCTGGTTTTCTCAAGAATTCGGAAGAATCCTGTGTGTATCAGAAGGCCAGTGGGAGCATGGTCGTATTTTTAGTCCTGTATGTTGATGACATCCTAATCATTGGGAATGATTTAGGAATGTTACAAAGTGTAAAAGCGTATCTCTGTAAGAATTTCTCCATGAAGGACCTGGGAGAAGCTTCCTATGTTTTAGGGATAAAACTCTATCGAGATAGAAAAGGAGGCTGATTGGGTTATCCCAATCAACGTACGTAGATAAGATCTTGGAACGGTATAGCTTTGGTAACTGTAAGACAGCAAACATACCGTTCAGACATGGGATTCATCTTTCTAAGAAGATGTGTCCACAAACAGAAGATGAGAAGGTTAGAATGTCTAACCAACCTTATGCATGTTTGTTGGGTAGCATAATGTATGCCATGTTATGTACGAGGCCTGATATCAGTTTCGCTGTTAGCGTAACTAGTCGGTATCAGTCCAATCCAGGTAATGACCATTGGATGGCCATTAAACATATCCTAAAGTATCTTAAAGGTACTAAGGATAAGTTAATAATATATGGAGGAAACGAACTGCAGGTTAATGGGTATACAGACTCCGATTTCCAATCGGATCCCGATGATAGAAAGTCTACATCTGGATTTGTCTTTACCCTTAACGGAGGTGCAGTATGTTGGAAGAGTTCCAAACAGGGATCTACAGCTGATTCCACCACTGAGGCGGAATATATTGCAGCTTCTGAAGCTGCAAAAGAGGCTGTGTGGATAAAGAACTTTATCACAGAATTGGGAGTTGTCCCAAGTATCGAGAATGCGATTCCGTTATACTGTGATAATACTGGAGCCATTGCGCAAGCAAAGGAACCGAGGGCGCATCAGAAGTCGAAGCATGTGGAACGCAAGTACCACATCATTCGAGAGATCGTGTCGCGAGGGGATATTGTCGTGTGCAAGGTACCGAGTGAAGACAACGTAGCAGACCCGCTGACGAAGGCCATACCTCCGAAGTTGTTTGATAAACACGTGGAGTCGATGGGTATTAGATACAATCGATATTGGCACTAGAGCAAGTGGGAGATTTTGTAGGGGTTGGTGCTCTGAGCGCCAATTCCCGGTTGTATTTTGTTAAATACTTCTGTAAAACATTATTATTAGTAATAATATATGCAGTTTCTTAATATATCTATTCTTTTGTATGGTAAAGACGTAATGACCTTAGAATGATTAGTCATGATACAGTTGCAAAAGCGTCGCAACGGACATTGAGTCGTATCATGACGTTGTCATTCTCAGACAGTTCCTGGTCAAGGTTTACACTACTTGGTCAGTATAGTAAACCCGTTGAGACCGGTACATGTCGTATACTGGAATATATGATTCCAATGGTTTCTCAATGAACCATTAGTCTTGGAGACTAGTATAGACGTGTAGGTGTTTATAGCGGATAAACACTGAACGACTCACCGAAGATTCTTAATGGATGGTACACCAGCGTCAATAAGAATCTTCTTGGGTTGAGTAGCACTTGTGATTCTTAGACTTGAGATGCCATTGTGGGCACATGAGACATCTTCTACACTTAGATGGCAGTCACGTCACCGATCTATTTAGATCAGACCTCCGCCTGTTCGTTGGGTGTAGATAGATCCTCAGGGTGTCCTATGTGTATCAAGATAGGATCCGTCAGTTCTGTGTACCAGAGCATAGGTAGTCCATATGATTAGCAATCAGATAAAACCATGGGCCCGTGGTAAGTTTAGAAGCTAGTTCTAAACATTCTTTTTGAGATTGCTAATAGAATAGTCGACTGGATAATCCCCATAGAGATTTGACGTTTACATCTGTATCTCTGGGATTTATCCGGATACCTGACGGAGGAGGAATTATACATTTGCGATGACCTCGACCTGTATGGTTTAGCGAGATTATCCATGATCGTCATAATCTACGGGTGGATAGATTATGGACATGAAATTTGATTTCGTGACGGATATACCTGAACCTAGAGAGTCTCAATAATGAAACATACTCGTTGAGCACTAGAGCAACATAAATAAATAATATTGATTATTTAAAAGTCGTTTAATGGTTAAACGCAAGATACATGCTAAAGACACTAGATAGTCATTTACTTAATTATTGTGTATTTACATTTAATACTTGATTAATTTAAATACACATTAATTAATAGTCAAAATGAGTTATTTGACTTATTTCCTAAATGAATATATGTTTTTAATATTTAATGTAAATATTATACATATATTTAATATATTTGTATTTGATTAATTAATTAATTATTTAATTGTTAAATGATTAAATTAATTAAAATATAAATATCTTATGTTAGGATAATTAAAGTAAATGACATTAGTTGCATTTGTTGACCAAGATAAATATCTAATAAAGTAGTTTATAAGATATTTGTGCAAGTTGACATTATGATAATTGAAATTAATTGAAATTACAATTTCTTGAATTTGGCCATGAATTTCGGCCAAGGTGTAATTGTTACACATATAAATTGTTTTTATTTTTCATTCAAAAAACCTAATACACTTATCAAAAGAAACACCATTGAAGAAAGCTTGAAGAAGTTTGAGAAAGAAAAGAAAAACCAAGGAAAGCTTGATTTTAGTAAGTTTTCTCCAACTTACTATTAGTAAGGAAAATGTTCCTTAGCATCTAGGCTTCCATATATGATATCCTTAGGTTATTTCTTTCTTTATTCTTTATGTTTTTGTGATGGAAGTTTGGTGAAGTTGTAGAGCATGTGTAATGAATAAAGTGTTTAACTATTGTAGTAATAAACACTCTTGTAAGGTTTATGAAACCAAGTTGCTATTCTAGAGTTGTTGACCCACTCTTAAATGACCTAGATTTGATCTTGAGTTGTTTCATTGTGTTGAGACTTGAATTGGATGAAAGATTGATGATTGAAACATTTGATTTAATGTAATTAGCCTAATTTGTCCAATTTGTGGAAATTGAAAAATTAGGGTTTCTAACTAATTCCAAATTTGGGGGTTTTCATATATGTTGAGCATTGGGTGTGTATATGATGCATGCAAAGTTTCATGTTGATTGGATTTCATTTGGATGAGTTTTGAAGCATGAAATGACCAAATGGTCAACTTGGGCACCATTTGGTGCTCTCGGCTTTGAGAGAGAAAAATGGGGATTTTGGTTGCTTTGGTGTTTTGATGTTTTGAACATCATAAGTTCATCTTAGAAATGATTTAGAATCATTCAAAATTGATTGGATCAATTTCGGACTAAAACGGACAAAAATACAAAGCAAGGGTATTTCGGTAAATTCACTAAAAATGTTTTATTGAATTTATTTTCATAATTTGATTATTGGAATGTTAAATAAATATGTTTATTTAATTTATCCGAGAGAAAAGTTTTGAAATCTGAAAATCGGATTTTCACCGCTTCCGCTGCGTTACCGGATTCACCCCCTAAATAACCCCTTCATAAAGATGGGAGGAGGGCCACGGAAACAGACTCGGGCCGGCTTGCGAACTCACCAAGGCCCGTGACCTCAAGCTCTATGTCTATGGGGACCTCATACTGATGGCGGAGTATGCTCAAAGCATCTTCCGTGATGGTTGAAGGACGGTCCGTGTCCAGGGAGGATCAGTCTAGTTGCTCGGTTCAGGTTTTTTCCGGGGATTTCAGTGGCGGTAGGTGTCGTTCTCTTCCTGAGATGGAGTTGAAGTGGTATCTAATTCTTCTAAGCTGGCCGCCCCCGAGCTGGAGGAAACCTCTTCAGCAGGATGAGGCTGGAGGATTGAGGGCCGAACTGAGGACGATTCAACGTCTGACATTCCTAACATAGCAGGGTCCGAGGAGGGCAATTAATAATCAGTTTGAGGGCATCATATACTCAAAGACTATTCCAGTGACCGGGGACCTAGGCCTAAAGTCTCTAAACGCCCTAACGATGGCCAAAAACAGTAAGTCTTTTCATAAGCATCAAACCAAACACGCAGTAAACAGCAAACCCAGGAAACCCGAAAATCAAACATCCTAACCCACAACCCATAATTCGGCCTAAAAACACATACATCTTGCACCATCCGACCAACCCGCAAATCACACTACACATTTCCACAACATATTCGCAACACAGAATAGAGGCATAAACACAAAAACATGATAGAAAGCATGAAGAACAAGCAAGAACAAATACATGAACATTCGCAGGTAGCAAATAAACATGAAAAGTCTCAGAAGTTGGGTAAAATGAGGTCGAACAGAAAAATTACTTGATTCGAGAGGTTGAATGGAGAGATGATCTGGTCGGTCTTGAAGTCTGATGATCTCATAAAGTAGAGAAGAAATATTTTTACACTTCGGAAGAACTGATTTTCGTAAAAGAGGGAAATGTATGATGCTTTCCTCTTTTTGTAGGCAGCCCGGGGCATTTCTGGCCGTTAGATCAAAGAGAGAGGGCTCGGATGCGCTACGCGTGTCACTTTCAAATCCATATGCTTAAATTCTAATGAACGACTGAGATTAGAAACCATTCAACTGCCCCTAAACGATTGATTATTTTGGTTTTGACGGGAGAATCGTGGATGCTTGGCAAGTGTCGTGGCCAGATTGAACCCTAAATATGATTTGATGGGCATTTATGAGGGTAATGATGGTTTACAGTTTCTAAGGGACAGCTACCAGAAGGGTAAATGGTGTATTTTGCTTCAAGCCACGAGCGTCGATTGGACTGATATCAGAAACCTCCGTGTCCGAGCAGATGAAGATGACGAGGACGACCCTAATAATTACCGAGGCAGTTTTTGTGGCTCCTAGGAATGAACGCCGCCCTGTTAATCAACATTCCCATGACTTTATAGTTCCCGGCACCAACTCGTACACTTGTTGAAACCGAGAACTAGGGGACATATGTTGATGGTGATTTTTGTGACCAAGTATTTTGAACAGCACGACAATGGCATAATGGGATTTTCTTCTTTTGGGGAGGACGAATATTCTGAGGGTATTGACCGTTCCTTGACCAAACATAATACACAGACCTGATTTCCAGGATTTGACCGACCTGAGGACATAACATGGTGTAGATATCAGAGAACAAAGACATAAGAGCCGACCCCGACCACTATGGCACGGTAGCTCGGGTCAGTCCTACATTTTCTCCCCGATTGGAAGAATGAGCTCAGATATTATGGATCAGGTCGGAAACAGTTGGGTTAGTTCGGCATGATAGTTGTCGTCTCCTGAAGCCCGATGCCCGTACCCGGTAACCGGGACCGTTTGGACATTTCCCCCTGACATGTACCACCGTGTAAAAGAATCTTTACAGGCTGTCTTTATAATTGTTGTGTGTGGCAGTACCCAAAACAAAGTGGTTTAATGGAAGTCAGATGTCAGTTTTCACTTTCGGTAGTGACATGTTTTACTATTGACGGAGAGCTCAACAAACAGTAGGAAATCCACGTGGCTGACGTCATAAAGATATTAGAGCAATAATATTTTTTTTCTTAGTACATAAAGGGAGGGTAAACACACTTGTAAGGGTTAGCAAAATTTCACTCAATCACTACTTGTAAAAAAACACTAAGCAAACAGCTCGGTATCACGCGACCACCCTTGAGAAGAGGTCGGCCGAGCTCGGTTCAGTTATAAAACCAGTATTTTACTTTGTTCTCGTGGACGTAGGTTGGACCTATTCCGCCGAACCACGTTAATCATTTGTCGATTTGGTGTTTGTTCTTATTTTCTGCTAAATTTATATTTGGCCTCCCATAACCAAACAAATTCACGATTGAAGGAGGATTATTCTAAGAGCGGTATCACAAACCTATCACTGGAATGAAAATCACCCGTCAACAACATTAAAAAAAAATAAAGGAAGGTTGTAAAATCGATTAAATTCTACTAAAAATGCGATTTTGATATTAAAAAGACTTAAATATTGAGAATTAATAAGCCTCCGCAAATCATGCAGATTGATAATCATGGCCGTACAGAGAGAGTGGACTGGACGGTGGACCCCTTAAAATTGAATGCTTTAAATTTGTATGGAGAAATTTTTTGACCCGTCTTAAAAGTCCCCACGTGTAATTTAGAATCTGCCACTCCATGGGCCCCTATGTTGGCCGAATTGCCCTTTAATTAAGTTTTGTTTTAGATATTAAATATTAACATATTATTATAGATAATAAATATGAAGGGCCGGCGTTTGCCTGTTTTAACGCACGGATTTACACTAACTAAGGCCATATTATCTATATTTACATAATATACATTTTTCTTTTTTCTTTTTTCTTTTTTCTTTTTTTAACTGAAAGACAATTCTACTCTTTTAATTAGTATACATTAAAAGTATTTTTAATATTTAAAAAATAATTTTTGCCAAAAAAATGTTTCTTTATCTATTTTTTGATGTATAGGAAAAAAATTGAGGTTAAAAAAATATTTCAAATATATTTCTATAAAACTCATAGTAAGAAATCAATTTTTTTTTTCCCTTCAACTAGAGAATAAGAAATAAATATATTTATTATCATCTAAAGTAGTAATTATAAATATTCTTTCACATTTTTTATTTTTTGTTTTGAATTAAAATATTATCTCACTATTTAAACCGATAATTAGAAAGAAAAATCCATAAAATATGATAAAGAATATTTGGTAATATCTTATAAGATCCCTTTTGTCACATAATGCAAAATTACAAAGAGATTCTCACAGGGATATAATTGGACTACACAATTCCATATTTAAGTGCCTTTTGTTTTTAATTTTAATTTTTTGCTTTCCAAGTGCCTTTAATTTAATCTTTTTTAATTTTTTTTTGCTTTGCAAAATTGGAATCCTTAGAAATAAGTAACAATAAAAGGTAGGGTCCAAAATTCTGAAAACAAAACGCGAGAACCAAAAGTAAACGGCCGGTTGAGGTTGAGGAGGAAGACACGATCCATTGCTTGACAAAATCTCTCAATTTTTTTTTTTATCAAAACGATATCACCGACTTTGAATGTAGAGTTTTTCTATGTTCATTTTTAATTTAATTGGAGGAATGGCTCAACTTAATTAATTAATATATATTTCTATGTAGTTGCATCCATGGTATACATAATTGTGTCCATGGTATCATCAACTTATAGATTTATATTGAAGTTGCAGCCAGTTGGGCTATTTTGCCTTAAAAACTTTGAATGTCTGTGGTTAAGATACCATAAGATTTGTGGAATTTTACCAAATTTGTGAATAATAATATAATAATAATAATAATAATAATAATAATAATAATAATAATAATATAATAATAATAATAATAATAATAATAATAATAATAAAGACATTGTATTAAAATTTAAGTTAAAAGTAAAATAGTCCTATTAATCAAAAGCAAACTTATATTGTGAAACCCCCACACTTTTGTAAAGGTATTTGTTGACGGCAGATTTTGGTCTCAGTGTAATATTGGAATATCACTCCCGAAGAAATCCTCCCTCAATAGTGAATTTGTTTGATTATGGGGGACCAAAGGTAAATTTAGCAAAAGACAGATAAACACACCAATCAACAAGGAGATTTAACGTGATTCGGTGGATTTGGATCCGACCTACGTCCACGGACAAAAAAGATGGTACTTTTATTACTTAAACACTCTTCTTGGGTCTCTACAAGTCAGAGCTTGAAGATTCAGATCACTAATTTTTTATGCCCTTTACACATACTCTGCCCTCCTATTTATAATAGTACAGAAATCAGACTCCTTCTCCTATAAGAATTTCCTAGTTGAAACTATTCACTTTTCCCATAAGGATTCCTAATCAAAACTACCTTTACTTTCTTTATCATACTAGGACATTGACTTACTAATTTACCCCATGAAAGTAGGATAACTTATTATCTTATCTTGTATAGATAGAATGCCTTATTTTCCCGAACATGTCTTGCCCTATGCTCGGTCTTCATGTGGTCGGTCATAATAGTCTTTTGTACTGAGAATGCTGCTGTCGACCTGATAATTGCCTGGTCATCTTGAACTCAAGTGCTCGGTCACTAACCGTAAAGTTCCCGGCCTCTTACTGTTGACTCTTTAGTGGTCGGGTCGGCATTAATAATCTCGACTGAGAAGTGAATTACCATTTTACCCCTGTCGTGCTGCTTAAATAACATAGTGCCTGAAAACACCATCAACATCTGTCCCATAGTTCTCGGTTCCAACGAGTATGCAAGTTGGTGCCGGGAACTATATAAAGATGGTGTGCTGATCGCTTTGCTGGTGGTCGCTCCAGAAATCACAGAGAAATTGCCTTCGCCATCAACTAAGTCTTCTGTTTCTATCTTCATATCCTCGGTTATTGGAGATGCTGATCCTATTCAGAACGATTTTCCACCTCAAAGCAAATTGCTTACTTGGGTCGTTCCATCAGGAGATGAAGTTCCTCTTGTTTGTCCAAACTAAGAATGACTCCTCCTCTGTAATATCTGTACCAGAGATTTATAGGTTCTGACCCCTGACTGATCCAATCTCGATTGTTAGGAGAAAATTTTGCCTATGAGCTAACGATGATGTGCTCGGTGGCATGTGATCCTGTCTCGAGCTGTGAGAGATGCTCGGACCTGGGGAAATATTACGTCCCCAGTCCGAAGGACTGACTCGGTGGGACGTAACCCGACCCCGAATGAAGAAAGACACTTGGACCAGGGGGAATGTTACGTCCCCAGTCTGAAGGGCTGATTCGGTGGGACGTAACCCGACCCCGAATGAAGAGAGGCACTTGGACCTGAGGGAATGTTACGTCCCCAGTCCGAAGGGCTGACTCGGTGGGACGTACCCCGACCCCGAGCCGAGAAAGGCACTTGGACATGGGGGAATGTTACGTCCCTAGACCAAAAGGACGAACTCGGTGGGACACGACCCGACCCTGAGCTGAGCTGAACACTTGGCCCTGGGGGAATGTTACGTCCCCAGACCAAAAGGACGGACTCGGTGGGACGTAACCCGACCCCGAGCTGAGATGAACACTTGGCCCTGGGGGAATGTTACGTCCCCAGACCAAAAGGACGGACTCGGTGGGACGTAACCCGACCTCGAGCTGAAATGAACACTTGGCCCTGAGGGAATGTTACGTCCCCAGACCAAAAGGACGGACTCGGTGGGACGTAACCCGACCCCGAGCTGAGATGAACACTTGGCCCTGGGGGAATGTTATGTCCCCAGACCAAAAGGACGGACTCGGTGGGACGTAACCCGACCCCGAGCTGAAATGAACACTTGGCCCTGGGGGAATGTTACGTCCCCAGACCAAAAGGACGGACTCGGTGGGACGTAACCCGACCCCGAGCTGAGATGAACACTTGGCCCTGGGGGAATGTTACGTCCCCATACCAAAAGGACGGACTCGGTGGGACGTAACCCGACCCCGAGCTGAAATGAACACTTGGCCCTGGGGGAATGTTACGTCCCCAGACCAAAAGGACGGACTCGGTGGGACGTAACCCAACCCCGAGCTGAGATGAACACTTGGCCCTGGGGGAATGTTATGTCCCCAGACCAAAGAAGCCGACTCGGTGGGACGTAACCCGACCCCGAGCTAAAAGAAAGACTTGGCTCTAGGGGAATGTTACATGCCCAGTCCAAAGAAGCCGACTCGGTGGGACGTAACCCGACCCCGAGATGAAAGAAAGACTTAGCTCTGGGGGGAATGTTACATCCCCAGTCCAAAGAAGCCGACTCGGTGGGACGTACCCCGACCCCGAGCTGAAAGAAAAACTTGGCTCTGGGGGAATGTTACATCCCCAGTCCAAAAAAGCCGACTCGTTGGGACGTAACCCGACCCCGAGCTGAATAAATAAGTGGCCTCGGCGGAACGAAGTCCAGCCCCGAGTCGAATAACCAAGCGGCCTCGGCGGAACGAAATCCAACCCCGAGCCGAATAAACATCGGTCTCGGCGGTACAAGAGCAGACCCGAACCGGAAAGAGACATCAGTCTTGGCGGTACAAGAGCAGACCCGAGCCGGAAAGAAACATCGGTCTCGACGGTACAAGAGCAGACCCGAGCCGGAAAGAAACATCCGTCTCGGCGGTACAAGAGTAGACCCGAGCCGGAAAGAGACATCGGTCTCGGCGGTACAAGAGCAGACCCGAGCCGGAAAGAGACATCGGTCTCGGCGGTACAAGAGCAGACCCGAGCCGTAAAATATATATCAACAAAACGGACTCGGCGGTACAAGAGCAGACCCGAGCCGTAAAACAAATATCAAAACCATTGTATAAGCCATAACAAAAAAGCATAATCAAATGTCAACCTAAGACAAAAAAGGTCTTACTCACCTTTTTGGGATCCGTTGCCTTTCTTGCAACTCTACAAGTGTCACTACAAGCAAGGCTCTTCTTAATACATCCTCTCAGCATTCCATGCATCCGACCGGATGACTTCCGCCATCAACTTGGTCGACCTCAAAAACCGAATGGTCTATGTACACACTGAGATAGCCTTCTTTCACCAAGTCTTCCACATGCTCCCGCAAGTCTCTGCACCCATTCGTGGCATGTCCCCTTACGTCATGGTAGATACAGTATGCCCTACTATTTCCCTCCTTAATCTGGAACCTCCTCAAATTAGGCTCGGCCAACAGACCTTTATCATGGATTTCCCGAACTATCTGGGCCATAGGTTTGTTCAGGGGGGTGTATACTGTTCTCCCCGCGACACGGTTGACTTGGACAAATGACTTTATCTTTTGAACATGACTACTCGGAGGTGTCGGTCTGAGTTTCTTCTGCTCCGGGATTGGTCTCCTCAAATTTCTAATCGAATCCCACTGATTGTCTGACCTGAGTATCTTAGCCTTTCGGGTGTCTACTCCCCGGGCAATCTTTTTCTCCTCCTCTATTAAGATAAACTTCCTGGCCAACTCCAGGGCAGTGGCATAATCCGATACGTCTTGAATCCTCAGGTGAGTCCACAACTTCCCGACCTTCAAACCTCCCTTGAGACTTTCTAGCGCTTCCGATGACTCGTACGCTCCGACCTCGAGCACCAAATTTTGGTATCTTTCAATAAAATTCCTCAGGGGCTCATCATCCCCCTGCTTCATCAGTCTCAATTCTCCCACCATTTTCTTGGGGACGCAGGCCCCTTTGAAGTGTCGAACAAATGACATTCTGAGTTGAGCGAAGCTACTGATGCTTCCCGGGGCAAGACTTCTGAACCACAGAATGGCAGACCCGCCCAAGGTTAGGGGGAATACTTTACAAATGGCATCCCCTACTAGCCCTTGGACCTCCATTAATAGGACGAAACTTTCAATATGGGTCTTTGGATCTGAATGGCCTTTGTAGGGCGTCATGGATGGCATGTTGAAATGTCTTGGGAATTTTGCCGACCTTTTTTCTTCTGTGAATGGAGATTCAACCTCACCGTCCCGAGCATCTGCTGTATCAATTTTGGGGTTTACTCCCCACTTAGCCATTTCTTTTCTTAACCAAGACTTTATACTGCCATCTGTGTCACTATGCCGCCTCTCACGACCTCCTTCGCGTCTGTCACCACGGGTGCGGCGTTCCTCATGACTTGAGACTTCCCGTCCAGTTTCATCATGCTTCTTATCTCCCATTCTGGTGTCGCGGGGGCTATCATAGGAAGAATCTGGCGACTGTCTCCCCTCTTCTTCTTCCCACGTATCCACCGTTTGTAAATTTTTTTCTACCACTACAGACCTCATCCTGTAGGGACCCTTCCTCATCGGTTCATCGTCATCACTCATATCTGCGACTCTTTTTCCTTCCGCTTTTTCGCCTCTCCTCCGACTGGCTCCGACTTCTAGTCTCTCATTATTCGTCTCTTCCGTCCTCTCCAGTCTGTCCATCATGAATTTCAGAAGGTTTTGATTTTCCTCCCTTTCTTTCCTCATATTTTCTTCTATTTTCTCCATCCATTTTGCTGTTGAACTCCCTGACGACCGGTGATTTCCACCTTCTGCCATTGTCTTACTACGCGAGCTGCTTTTTGTTGGAGGTCCCCACAGACGGCGCCAACTGTTGACGGCGGATTTTGGTCTCAGGGTAATATTGGAATATCACTCCCGAAGAAATCCTCCCTCAATAGTGAATTTGTTTGGTTATGGGGGACCAAAGGCAAATTTAGCAAAAGACAGATAAACACACCAATCAACAAGGAGATTTAACGTGGTTCGGTGGATTTGGATCCGACCTACGTCCACGGAAAAAAAAAGATGGTACTTTTATTACTTAAACACTCTTCTTGGGTCTCTACAAGTCAGAGCTTGAAGATTCAGATCACTAATTTTTGATGCCCTTTACACATACTCGGCCCTCCTATTTATAATAGTACAGAAATCAGACTCATTCTCCTACAAGAATTTCCTAGTTGAAACTATTCCATTTTCCCATAAGGATTCCTAATCAAAACTACCTTTACTTTCTTTATCATACTAGGACATTGACTTACTAATTTACCCCAAGAAAGTAGGATAACTTATTATCTTATCTTGTATGGATAAAATGCTTTATTTTCCCGAACATGTCTTGCCCTATGCTCGGTCTTCATGTGGTCGGTCATAATAGTCTTTTGTACTGAGAATGCTGCTGTCGACCTGATAATTGCCCGGTCATCTTGAACTCAAGTGCTCGGTCACTAACCGTAAAGTTCCCGGCCTCTTACTGTTGACTCTTTAGTGGTCGGGTTGGAATTAATAATCTCGACTGAGAAGTGAATTACCTTTTTTACCCATGTCGTGCTGCTTAAATAACGTAGTGCCTGAAAACACCATCAACAGTATTTTTAGAAATAATAGAAAATTAAGTAAAAAAGGGACATAGTTGTAAAACTTTGAAACTTTAAAGTCTAAACTGATAAAATTCAAGAGTTTCGTGGTCAAGAGAATCAAATTTCTCTTTAACAAAACAACAGGGAATCAATTGAAATATTACAATAAATATCAATTTCGGTCCATTCAGACGTCGACATGTGTCTCAATCAAACGTTGATACACATCTCATTCAGACGACGACACATTTCATACTCAAACGTTGACAAGTGTCCCAATCGGGATTCTACACGTGTCCCATTAACTTCTTTAAATTTGGCATTCCACCTCATCTCTTTCTATTACTCCCCCCTCAATTTCTTCAGTTTCACTGACATCCGTACTGCCACCTTCAAGTGCTGGCCTACGGCGTTCTCCTACCACCCTATTTCCAACGCCGTTGACACTGACAGCATCGGAGCTAGGACAACGCCGAACGCGCCACTTGAAGTTCCACGACTAAATGACTAATTACCTTTTTTCCACTTTGTATGGCAGCGTCCAACCTCCGTTGATGACAACTCCGAAGAGTGCAATACCCTTGACCCATTTATGTTCCAACACCACCGGTCCCACAACCATCAGAGATTGTTTGCCCGATTTTCAAATTCCGAAAAGGGCAACTTTGAATTTTGGCTGAGTCCTGAAAGTTTGACCATGGGATCGATGAACAAACACCATCAGTATGCTCTCCTCGACAAAACCAATGCGTTAATTTATAATTTGACATTTAAAAGTTTCCGAACAGCGGGAACCATGTCAAAATCATGTCCCGTGTGCCTCGAAAATTGCGCTATCTGACTTGAGACAGAATCTAACCAGTAACATGACAAGCTCGTGCGCATCAAATTTCATGGTGGAATTCATTTCTTAATTCGGGGTATGATCAAGGTAGGCGTTTGATTATCGACTTTTTATGAGTTTGTAATATATATATGTATTTACTATTTTTTAAATATTATATATATATATTGTTGAGATTTATGTCCTAAAACTTCATGTATTGTAAACAGAATTGATTATTGTAATAATAATAAATGCATTATTCATTTTATCAAAATTGTTTGATTTATATCGCATATTGTCCAATTGTCTTGTTTACGTTGATTACTATTGTACCTTCAGACTTAGTGTGTGTTTTATGCACAAGAGGATTTAAGTCTGAAGTTAGTAATCTAAATAGTCCATAGAGAGTAAACAAAGAGGGTACTTTATTTGTGGTTTATCTATGGCTGCGGTCCATTCTATACTTATATGACGAACTTGATTCGGGATCGTTCATGTAATGACATGTGAATTGAGACACCTTGTATGATGATATCATATAGGACTGGACTCGGATAAATACGGATTTCTTTTAATATCCGTTAACCAAAGAAATTTATTTTGTCTAATAGATGGTCATTTATGGATTCGATCTTAATCCTGAGTGTACTACGAACTCATGCATGATAGGCCATGTCCTTTGATTTACTATGGTGAGGTTGGTGTGGCATTCCCAGCCAATAACTACGTATATTGGGAATATGGTTTGGTGTGTAGTTGGGAACGTTTTACATAGATATGAAATTCACTCATTCGTACGAGAAGCAGAATATTATCTCTTTTAAGAGTTGATTCAGGACTTGAACAATTTGAGCGCTCAAATTTTCTATTACGAATAGAAAGTTTTATATTCATAATTGTTATGAATTAATTGTTCATTATATAATCAATGGTTGTTAAGAGACAAAATATTTAGAGGGGTTTAACAGACTTTTGACCCGACTATATTTATGAGATATTCGTGAAGGGCTATATCCATATGTAATGACTATATCGATGGATACCGAAGTTGTTCAGTTTATTTTATCCATTTATGGTAACGAGAGTTCAACTTCGAGTTTTTAGTGGAATAACGCGGAGTTAATAATTCATAATATTTGATTAAAGAGTTTAATTAATATTTGGGAATTATTGGAGCTCGGAACCGTATGTCCATTTGGTCCCCGTGATAGCTTGATTAACTGTAGCAAACCTAATATAATTAGATTTTCTAATAATATGCTCACATTATATTTATATATTATTAAAGAGATTAATAATATTTATTGTCACAAATGAAAACTATATTAAATTAGTTTAACTTAATATTTTCTAGAATTCTTTGATTATGAGATAATCAAGTTAGTAATAATTATGAGATAATTACTACAACATAATTGAAGATAATTTAATCATTATTGAGATAGTGATTTTTATTTACATTGGAGACAAAACCATATGGCTTGCCATGCTCTCTAATTTATTATGTCTATTAGGTGGCTTGTATACACCTAATAGTTTTGTCATTAGCTAATCCATTCTTATGCTTTGGTATGGCCTCCACATTTATGTGTTTGCCATTGAACGAAAACATTGGATGCTTAATGAAAAAGTCATTGTCTTTAGCTTATCATTTCTTATGCTTTGGTATGGCATTCACATTTTTGTGTTGCCCATTGCAAGAAAGCATTAGATGCTTAATGACAATGTTAGTTGGCTTGTGTAAGAGAATATAATCTCTACCATTTCTCTCAATTCTAAGGTTAACATTTTGCATTCATTCACACAAGTACAATTGAGAGAAAAGAGAGAGAGTTCAAACATTCACAAGTGTTGTGAGAGTGTCCGAAATTTCAAAAAGCCAAACACCATTGTGACATTTTAATTCTCTAAATTGTTTAGAGTTTTGATATTTGTGAATGAAGCCCACACTTCGGTTTGTTGGTTTTGAGTCATAGTTAAGAAGATCGAGTGGTTGATCCAAGCGTTGGACATCAAATGATTGATTTCAGCTATTACAATAAAGGGAGAAGGCAAAGAAAATTTTAAAGATCCATACCGGAGCCGGTGCCACCATAAGCAACTTCCACCGCGCTAAGGAAAGTCATTTCCTATAATTGGCACAAAGAGCTTAAGGTTCAAAAGTTTTCTTAACCCTTCTCATTTTAGTTTTAATAATTTATATGAGATATAGATTATTAAAATGTATGTTGTGATGAGTAGGCACAATAAGATTCATGAGATGAATGATTTTAATGTTCATGCGATGAATGTTTACTTTTGATTCATGTGATGAATGTATTGCGTTGATCGTTATTTTTTCCGGCTCTTGTTTTTAGCATTGGAAATGTAAGACCATAAGGTCATATTCTTTCAAGTGTTGTAAGTTCATTTCCTTTGTAATTAGTCCATTATGTAACCCTATTTGTAACTTGGAGGAGCCGATGCCGCGAGGGACTTTTGACGGAGAAATTTCGTGAAGAACTCAACAACACTCCATGGAACAAGATTTGAAGACCAATGGATGTATTGGATTTATTGACTAATTAGATTAGTATAGAAAAATAAGAGTCCAGTCAACGCAATTTGTAATGTGAATGTTTTTGCAATTTCTAGCCCTTGGACACAACCCTTATCGCGTCGCGACGTGCTACGCATACGAAACCTGAGGCTACTGCCTCGTTTGCGTCGCGACACAGGTTATTTTGCGTCGCGACACGACATCGAGCTGAAACAATTCCAGTTTCTGAAATTGTGGCCATCGTCACGCCCATCAGTTCACGTCGCGACACCCAGACCTGGGTTAATATGTATGTTTTAAATTATTTATTAACATGTCATATAACCTAGGGTGACTACTTTTGCATTTTCACATGCTATAACACGTAGATATGCATGATATTCTAGTCATAAAATATGATTTTATGTAATTTAAAAGTTAAATAAGAATATGAGATGCATGAAAACAGACTAATAAGATTAATTGGTTTAAATGTTTAAAAATTACGAATTCAAGTTTTAGAAACAAATGGACCTTATGAGTACATTATTTTCCTTGGTATATCGGATGGAAACCCGGACGTAAATTCCATAGCCGGTTCCAAATGGACGGTAATATGGTCTGCCCTCGGGATACAATACCACGTACCTTTGGAATAAATAATGTGCTTTTATCGATTAAATGGTTTAATGACATTTGGTCTGTTTGTTGAATTCTAAATTTTAAAACATATTAGTGGACTAATAATTTAAGAGTTAAATTGATTAGATCACTATAACAACTTGATTAAATTAGTTTAATTAAGTTAATTGGTTAGTATAGACTAATCAAGATTAGTGAATAAATTTTTAAGAGTTAAAATTGGTTAGATCACTAAATCATCAACTAGTATTAATAAGGTTATGACTTTAGCCGAGCATAATCTAAGATTCATAAGATACTAGTGAGATAGAAACCTTAAACTTTAAAATAGTGAGTGGGAGATGGGTATACCACAATATATCCCACGATCTCCATTGTTATCCAGAAACGTGAGATTCAATAGGCGTCTTGAGACGGCTTTGCTTTCGTCCCCCTACAGATGGTGTCCTTTTTGGGTCAATATCAGGTTTGGATTCCGAAATGATAGAGACTCTAGATGTATCTGGTGATTTGACCTACCCTACGGCGACACTTCACTAGTTAAGTCCAAGGATTCCGAAATAATGGGTCACACTCACAAATGAATGATTAAGTTGTTAATCAAAGCTTCCTTGATCAAAATAACGGTAGTTGATTAATATAGGAATACGAGTTATTTCATATATATTAATCAATTGAGAATGTCTCAATCTATCATGCGAATACTTGACCTATCCTACGGCGGTACTTATTTGTGGGATAATAGATAACTGTGGCATAGTAATTCTTTTAGGTTTCTAATTAATTATACATTGATCATGCATCATGTTTAATTTTATGCCTAAATACTTGACAATTTTAATATGCGACAAATGAATGTTGAATGCGCATTTATTTTTTTCAGCCATGGCATCTGCAATTATCTCAATTCTCAAACAACAAGAAAAATTAATCTTGGATAATTATGTTAAATGGAAAAGTGACATGAATGCTATTTTGGTCTGCGAAGACTTTAAATTTGTCCTAATGGAGGAATGTCCTACTGAGCCAGCACCAAATGCTGGCAGAGCTGCACGTAATCCCTATAATAATTGGATTAAAGCTGATGAGAAAGCCCATAGCTATTTGATAGCATCCATGTCTGAGGTTCTTGCTGCACAGCATGAGCCTATGGCAACATCATCAATGATTATGCAGTCATTACAGAACATGTTTGGGTAACCTTCAGACCGGCAACAACATGAGACAATAGTCTCTGTATTGACCGCTAGAATGAAGGAAGGCACATCAGTCCGAGATCATGTGTTAAGGATGATGTCTCATCTTAATATGGCTGAAACCCATGGTGCACGTATCAATGTGCAAAGCCAGGTGACAATGATCATGGAAACCCTTCAGAAGAGTTTCCTGCAGTTTAAAAACAATTGTTCTATGAATAAGTTGACTTTTACGTTGACTGAACTGCTAAATGAGCTCACCAATTATGAGTCTGTTATGAATTTTCCTCGTAGGTCCAATGCCGAGGCAAATGTTGCAGAATCTTCTAAATCTGCAAAGAAGAAGAAAGGCAATTAGAAGGCTAAGGTAAAACCAATGAAAAAGAAGAACAACAAAAGCTCTAAAGGAACCAATGCCAAAGGAAAATATTTCCATTGTGAACAACAAGGTCATTGGAAAAGGAATTGTCTGAAATACCTTGCTGAGATTAAAGAGAAGAAGAATAAAGGTAAATACGATTTACTTTTTATTGAGTCTCTTTTGGTGAAGGATGATAAATCCATATGGATTGTTGATTCTGGTGCCACTAACCATGTTTGTTGTTCTTTGCAGCTACTTGACTCATAGAGAGACCTTGCTGAAGGTAGCCTTACCATGAGAGTTGGGACAAGGGATGTTGTTTCAGCAAAAGCAATAGGAGTTTCAAATTTGAATTTTAATAAGAGTTATTTATGTTTGAATGGTGTGCTATATATTCCTGGTTTTCGCAGGAATTTGATTCCTATAAAAAAACTTATGGAATGTGGTTTTTCTATTTCATTTAATAATAAGTCAGTTATTATTAGTAGAAATGGATTAAATATATGCACGGGAAACTCCGAGAATAATTTATATGTATTAAAGCCGTTAATGCATGAATCACTGCTTAATATTGAAATATTTAAGATTGAAAGATCTAAAACTAAACGACAAAAGATTTCTCATGATGATACCTATTTATGGCACCTTAGACTTGGTCACATTAACCTTGACCGAATAGATAGACTAATTAAGAACATAGTTTTAAATCAGTTAAGACTCTGTACTTTACTTGTCTGCGAATCCTGTCTAGAAGGCAAAATGACTAAGAGACCTTTTACTGGAAAAGGGATAAGAGCCAAAGAAACACTTGAGCTAATACATTTGGACATTTGCGGACCGATGAATGTAAAAGCCCGAGGTGGTTATGAATACTTCGTCACTTTCATTGACGATTATTCTAGATATTGGTATGTTTACCTAATGCAGCACAAGTCAGATACATTTGAAAAGTTCAAAGAGTATCGTGCTGAGGTTGGGAACCAGTTAGGTAAGAGCATCAAAATTCTATGATCAGATCATGGAGGAGAATACCTTGATAGAGATTTCGAGGAATTCTTAGTTGAGCATGGAATTGTTTCACAGCTCACGACACCTGGAACACCATATGGTGTTGCAGAAAAGAGAAATCACACCCTACTAGACATAATGAGATCAATGTTTAGTTATAGCACTCTACCTAGTTCATTCTGGGGGTATGTATTGCAAACTGTAATGTATATCCTGAATGTAGTTCATTCTAAGTCTATTTCTAAGACTTTCTTAGAGTTGTGGAATGATCGTAAAACTAGTTTGCGACATTTCTGTATATGGGGGTGTCCAACACGTGTGCTAAAGAACAAGACTACTAAGTTGGAACCATGTTTATAGGTGTGCCTATTTGTAGGCTATCCTAAGGAAACTAGAGGTGGATTTTTTTATAGTACAGAAGATAATAAAGTATTTATGTCGACAAATGCTACATTTCTTCAGGAGGACTATATGAGAGAGTTCAAACCTCAAAGTAAAGTGTTACTTGAGGAGTTACTTGCTGGTACAACCAGTACACCATTGTCAAATGTTGACAAAGACATAACACCTTCTACATCTGAAAGTCAGATGCAAGTTCATCAAGATACCATACCACCTAGACGTAGTGGGAAGGTTCTGAGACAACCTGAATGCTATCTAGGAAATGGAGAGGTGCAAGTTGTTGCATCTTATGATGGTATAGATGATCCATTGACCTATCATAGTGCAATGAAAGATACTGCTAAAGAGGAATGACTCAAAGCCATGAACCTCGATATGGAGTCTATGTACTCTAACTCAGTCTGGGAACTTATAGACCAACCTGATGGGGTAAAACCCATAGGTTACAAGTGGATCTACAAGAGAAAAAGAGGAATATATGGGAAAGTACAGACTTTCAAGGCTAGGCTAGTGGCAAAGGGTTATACCCAGAAAGAGGGAGTTGACTATGAAGAAACTTTCTCGCCAGTAGCCATGCTTAAATCCATCAGGATTCTTCTTTCCATTGCCGCATATTATGACTATGAGATTTGGCAAATGGACGTCAAGACTGCATTCTTGAATGGCAATCTTGATGAGAGTATCTATATGGTACAACCAGAGGGGTTCATTACCCAAGGACAAGAGCAAAAGGTTTGCAAGTTGCAAGGGTCCATTTATGGACTCAAGCAAGCATCTAGATCTTGGAACATAAGGTTTGATACTACGATCGATTCTTCTAACTTTGAGCAAAACATCGATGAGCCTTGTGTCTACAAGCGCATCATTGATGGGAATGTGGTTTTCCTTGTGTTATATGTCGATGATATTTTACTCATTGGGAATGATGTAAAGATATTATCGGACGTGAAAATCTGGCTAGCTAACTAATTCCAAATGAAAGATTTTAGAGAGGAAAGTTGTGTACTTGGGATCCAGATCATTCGGGATCGCAAGAAACGACTGTTAGCAATGTCTCAAGCATCCTATATCGACAAGATTCATGTGCGATTTGGTATGCAGAATTCCAAGAAAGGCAATTTACCTTTCAGGGATGGAATTCATTTGTCTAAGGAACAGTCTCCTAAGACACATCAAGCTGTTGAGGAGATGAGACATATACCATATGCTTCAGCAGTTGGAAGTCTTATGTATGCTATGTTATGCACGAGACCTGACATCTGTTTTACAGTGGGAGTAGTCAGTAGGTTTCAATCCAACCCACGATTAGATCATTGGGTAGCAGTGAATCATATTCTTAAGTATCTTCAGAGAACGAGAAATTATATGCTTGTATATAAAAGTCAGGATATGATTCTGAGAGGATATACTGACTCTGATTTTCAGATGGATGTCGATTCTAGGAAATCAATATCTGGATCAGAGTTCACCCTAGGTGGTGGGGCTATAGTATGGAGGAGCATAAAGCAATCTTGTATTGCTGATTCCACCATAAAGGCTGAATATGTAGCAGCTTGTGAAGCAGATAAGGAAGCAATCTGGCTCCGTAAGTTCTTGGCAGATCTGGAAGTTGTTCTAGATATGGATAAACCACTCATACTTTATTGTGATAATAGTGGTGCGGTGGCGAACTCCAAAGAGCCAAGAAGCCACAAGAGGGGTAAACATATTGAGAGGAAATATCACCTCATCAGAGAGATAGTGCAGAGAGGAGATATCGCTGTCATGCAGATTCCATCCGCAGACAACCTGGCTGATCCGTTTACAAAGACCTTATCGGCTAAAGTGTTTGAAGGTCACCTAAAAGATTTAGGATTACATGACATGTCTCATTTGCTCCAGTCCAAGTGGGAGATTTTTGGGAGTTATGTCCTAAAGCTTCATGGATTGTAAACAGAATTGATTATTGTAATAATAATAAATGCATTATTCATGTTATCAAAGTTGTTTGATTTATATCGCATATTGTCCAATTGTCTTGTTTACCTTGATTATTATTGTACCTTCAGACTTAGTATGTTTGATGCACAAGAGGATTTAAGTCTGAAGTTAGTAATCTAAATAGTTCATAGAGAGCAAACAAAGATGATACTTTATTTGTGGTTTATCTATAGCTGCGGTCCATTCTATACTTATATGATGACCTTGATCCGGGATCGTTCATGTAGTGACATGGGAATGAAGACACCTTGTATAATGAGATCATATAGGACTGGACTCAGATAAATACGAATTTCTTTTAATATCCGTTAACCGAAGAAATTTATTTTGTCTAATAGATGGTCATTTATGGATTCAATCTTAATCCCGTGTGTACTACGAACTCATGCATGATAGGCCATGTCATTTGATTTACTATGGTGAGGTTGGTGTCGCATTCCCGGCCAATAACTACGTATTTTGGGGATATGGTTTGGTGTGTAGCTGAGAATATTTTACATAGATATGGAATTCACTCCTTCTTACGAGAAGCAGAAGAGTATCTCTTTTAAGAGTTGATCCGAGACTTGAACAATTTTAGCGCTCAACTTTTCTATTACGAAAAGAAAATTTTATATTCATAATTGTTATGAATTGATAGTTTATTATAGAATCAATAGTGCTTAAGATATAAAAAATTTAGAGGGGTTTAATGGACTTTTGACCCGGCTCTATTTATGAGATATTCGTGAAGGGCTTTATCCATAAATAATGACTATATCAATGGACACCAAAATTGTTCGGTTTATTTTATCAATCTATGGTAACGGGAGTTCAACTTCGATTTTTTAGTGGAATAACATAGAGTTAATAATTCGTAATATTTGATTAAAGAGTTTAATTAATATTTCTGAATTATTGGAGCTCGGAACCGTTGGTCCATTTGGTCCCCGTGCTAGCTCGATTAACTATAGCAAATCTAATATAATTAGATTGTCTAATAACTATAGCAAACGGAAACTATGTTAAATTAGTTTAACTTAATATTTTCTAGAATTCTTTGATTATGAGTTAAAGTCTTGATTATGAGATAATCGAGTTAGTAATAATTATGAGATAATTATTACAACATAATTGAAGGTAATTTAATCATAATTGAGATAGTTATTTTTATTTACCTTGGAGACAAAGCCATATGGCTTGTCATGTTTTCTAATTTATTATGTCTATTAGGTGGCTTGTATACACCTAATAGTTTTGTCATTAGCTAATCCATTATTATGCTTTGGTATGGCCTCCACATTTATGTGTTTGCCATTGAAAGAAATCATTAGATGCTTAATGACAAAGTCATTGTCTTTAACTTATCATTTCTTATGCTTTGGTATGGCATTCACATTTTTTGTGTTGGACATTGCAAGAAAGAATTAGATGCTTAATGACAAGGTTAGTTGGCTTGTGTAAGAGAATATAATCTCTACCAATTCTCTCACTTCTAAGGTTAACATTTTGCATTCATTCACACAAGTGCAATTGAGAGAAAAGAGAGAGAGTTCAAACATTCACAAGTGTTATGAGAGTGTTTGAAATTTCAAAAAGCCAAACACCATTGTGACATCTTAATTCTCTAAATTATTTAGAGTTTTGATCTTTATGAGTGAAGCTCACACTTCGGTTTGTTGGTTTCGAGTCATAGTTCAGAAGATCGAGCGGTTGATCCAAGCGTTGGACATCAAATGATTGATTTCAGCTATTACAATAACGGGGAGAAGGCAAAGAAAATTTTAAAGATCCATACCGGAGCCGGTGCCACCACAAGCAACTTCCGCCGCGCTAAGGAAAATAGTTTCCTACATATATATATGTATTATTAAATATGTGATTATTATGTGTTTGCGGATATTATGATTTAAAATGTTGTATATATGTTTTTAAAATAGGTACATTACATACATATTTTAAAATCACATTTCAGGGTTATCTTGTTGCGTCACAGTTTGGATATTTGACCATTCATGAGTCTGTAATCCTGTGTGAAAAGTATCATGACTACCCTCGGTGAATATCCGTAAAGTGTCATGGATGTTTGACCATATAAGTCTGTAACCCTATGTGAAAATTATGTCAGGACTATCATTTGTGAAAGTCCATAAAGTATTTTGGATGCTCAATCACACATGAGTCTGTAACTCACGTGAAAAATTCGAAATTTGTCTAAGGTTCTGACACTATTATTCAACTACTATAATCTAATACTGGTCAAAATCATAGCGACTATGGTAAGATTCAATCAATTTTTTTAAATCTAAACAGTTATAAAATATTACAAGATATTAAAGTAATAAATAATCAAAGAGTAAACAAAATCAATATAAGAATTTTATTAACGGAGTGGAAAACTCGTGCGAGTAAGAAAATCCTCCAGGTATAGACTACCACCCCAATCCACTATAATTGAGAAAACTTACAACGATGGTACATGACTGACCGGCGTAATCACACGCGTATAACGCAAGCGCACATATCATTCAAGTAGCATAAAAAGTATCGATCCCACGAGGACTTAAAACCTTTTGTTATCAATTTATGAAGTTAAATGTTTACAAGTATTTAATGGATTGATTGTTTGATTGGGTGGTGACTTTAAAACTTAAAACAAGTACATAAAATTTCTTGAAAGTAGATAGAAGAAAATTCTAATTTATAAAACTATACAGGGTTGTGAATCCTTCCAATATCTTTGTAAAAGATGAAATGGTTATTTTACGTTTGTGTAATATATTGGTTTATTAACTTGGAACACGAAATTATGTAAAAGCCTCTTCCGATGGTCAAATACAAATACCTACTATAACCCAATTAATCATATTCCTATGTTAACCAAGTTATCTGAATTCATTAAGATTAAGTTCCAATTATGGCTACCCCAGCCCGATAGGTATATTCATATCCTGTAAGGAAATCTATTAAAGTGTTATCTATCCTCAAGGAATATCGTGGGCTATTGAGTCTAAGGTCTTTAACCTAAAATCTTTTTTCCAAGTTCATTTTAAGTTTACCAGTTCAATTTTATTAATGGTCAGTTAATAAAAAGCATTAGGATTAAGGCTCAATAAAAAACCTTTATATTACCCAAACTGTAATTTAACCCCTTATAAACCGGTGATATTGGATTTCATCACAACCCCAGATAACTGGCTTCGTTACGACACATATTTACGGGTAGTAAAAACTTAAATAAAAGAAAAGACATAAAGTAAATGCTGGAAATTAAATTACTGGAAAGTAAATGCTGGAAATTAAATTACTGGAAAGTAAATTACTGGAAAGTAAATGCTGAAAGTAAATATAGTAAAAGTACAATAAAGAAAATGCTGAGGTAAAACGATCCACCTTTATTACTACTATTTTAGATATCTCCCTTAATATAATATATTAACTTTGCGTGATAATTACCAACCAGCCATATAGGCGGTATCCTGATTAAGTCAAATTAATAATTAATTACCAACCGACCAACCAGGCGGTATCCATGCTTAGTCAGGTTAAAACCAATTTATAATTAATTACCAACCGACCAATATGGCAGTATCCTCGTTAAGTCAGATTTTAAATAGTTATTATATTATAATTAGGGGAGATTAATCTAAATAGCAATAATAAAAGCTTTACCTTTTACCCCAGTAAGAGGGAGTTGCCTCCTCATTGCTTGAAAAGTAAAAACTGAAAAAGTAAAGAAAGGAAAGTACTGTGCGTAAAAGTAACTTGCATCTTTACGAACCTCTTCAATTGTTGCCTTGATTCCAACATCTTTGTTGATTTCAGTACCACTTTTAAAAGTAATGGCTTGGCATTGCTATGTTGGAATTTGCTAAGCATCCCAAGATCATTATCAAGCAATGAAAATAACATGGGAATACATCAAAGGAAGTCGCGGAATACTCACAATGAACGGTTGAGCGACGAGAGTGAATACAAAAACTTTTCTGCCCTCCAATGGAAGTCACGGCAGTGAGCTGAAATGGCTCCTCCATTTTCGGCTTTGGTCCAAGCTCCAAGCTCCATGCTTTGTCAAGGTGATTCCATGCTCATGAAGTGAGTTCCCTATCGCCTTTGTATGGCTCCTATGTGTGCTAGCACTCAAGAAATTTGCCATAAAAATCCATAACTTCTACTTAGCTCTCGGTAAACCAGAAAACAGAAGGAATAAGATGGTCCAAGACCGAGTGAGAGAGATGAGGATTTTGGCTCCCAAAACCGTGAGAAGAAAGAGAGAGAGATGGAAGTGTTGAATTTGGTATTTCATTCTGTGTATCTAATACACAATTTTCAATTTTCAAAAAATCAAATAAATTGATTTACCAAATATAAAAGTCAAGCCAATAAATGCTTGCCAACTACCACCATCAATCCATCAAATTGTCACATCACTCAAAGTGACATGTGATTTGACGCTTGATGTGACTTGCGTGTCTTACTCGAATTCGAAATGCGAATGCGCTCTCAAACACTCCTGGGATCGGGTTCGCTAATTCCAAATTAACGAATTTTCTGTTGCGACGTAATTAATTAATTATGCCTAGCAAAATCACTATTCACGTCGCTAACGAATTAATTCTAAATTAACTCGTTCGCCCGAATTAAAATCCAATTTCAATTCCGCGTCGAAATCCAATTTCATATAATATATCGAATATATTATTTTATCGATTAATTCCAAATTAATCGTTTTCTTTCTTTAATTGATATTTTATCCCAGATAAAATATCTCTGTAATTAATTCCAGATTAATTTTCTCTCTCGTTTAATTAATCCCAGATTAATAAAGTGCGAGTCATACGTCATCGGTGAATCTTCGGGAAGCGATCCATGAGATCCCCGGATATGTTGGCAGTAAATACGGTCGTCGGACTATCTGAACACGTAAGTACCTAGTACTACGTTTGTACTGATTTACAAGAGAAGGTTGGCTTCTAGCAAAGCGCCATGCCTACCCAATTCTCCATAAATATGCTTACAGGAATAAGCGATCTATATCAGGCATAATATTCGTAGTAGTGCGTATTTCGATCTAGTATCGGATGTCACGTGCTAGACCTGGGGCTGGAATTATGTCTGCCCCGTACGAAACACATATCGGATCTCTGGTAACTAGTCTCTATATCGGATAAACATGACCTTGTCATTTTATCCCGATGACTGCAGTACATAAGAAAACCAGTACCGTATCCTACGTGACCATTATCTCCATTATGACTGGAGTGATACTTCCGTCTTGACATCACACCCAACACACTACGATTCTCAATATACCCAGCAGAGGCGTACACAGAACCTGTTAAAGCCCTGTACGAACAAAACCAAAGTATATTGATTGTCGCAAGTATTAGCGGTGCAAGTCTCAGGTTAAGACCAAATACACCTACCCTGATTTCGGACTTCCATATACACATAGTCATACTACCAATGGAATTCCGAGGGGGTCTATCCAGAGCGAAGCTGTTTCCCGTACCATCGGTAAACATAACCTCCTATTACACTTGCATGAGTATCCTATACCCAAATATATGAGAACTATGCTGTTGTGCCCTCACAATACGCACAAGTGTAATACTAGTCTTTTACGCATTTATCGATGTTCAATCTCGATAATACTCTGACTAGGGATATTTAAATGATTAATCCTTCGTGGACTGATACTGTCTCATATCATCTCAATCCAGAAACTAATCATATGAACCTCCTATCATTTATACATCTAGGTGATCTAATCACAAATGATAAGAGAGCAATCTCCTTTGTCACATAGTTAATTTGTACAACAACACCATGATCTGTACAAATAGTGACGCTATGGGTCATAATTGTCCAAAAATCTCCCACTTGGCCTATAGCCAGTCACTCGAGTGTCTAACACCCGAACTATGTACAGTTCGCTCAAACTGCCGAGAAAAGGCTTTCTTCAGCGGATTTGCATGATTATCATCTGATGCGATTTATTCGATCATCACATCGCCACGATGTATGATCCGAACGAATCAGATGAATATCTGAAGTATGTATCTGGATCGTTGATGAGACCGTTAATTCTTTAGCCTGTGTTGTAGCCTAGCTCAGCTACTAACAGAACTATATCTAATCTAATTAGATTTATTATCAACCCAAATGGCTTCTATTGATGCCTCAGCTGCAGCAATAACCCGCATTTGTTGTTTATTCGGTAATAGTATATTGCTTGGAAGATTTCCAGCTCACTGTTCTATTATTCAAACTGTATAGTACCATTTTGCGACTTATAGTCGTTTTATCGGTTGGGAAACTTGCAGTAGTGATCCCAGTCACTTCAAGTTCTCATTCTCCATTGATTAAGACAGCATCCTTAGATCTCTAAGATACTAATGGATGTTATTAATATCAATCCAGTGACTATCACTTGGATTGGCCTGTTTGTGAATCCATATGCTTAAAGCGTATGAGACACCAGGTCGCGTACATTTTTCAATGTATGATTTCTCAGAGAGTTTTCATGAAAGCCAAGCTTTCATCGATTGTTTTATGGGAATATCATTTCCAAGAAATGACATATATTATCATTATTTATAGGACATTTATTGTCAGTGCGCTCCCACTAACCTCCTTATATACACAAGAATACTTTCGTTTTGAATTAAATCATACTCCATTATGATTACATCAAAACGATAATTCCAAGAACTCAATGATTGCTTCAATCCATACATAGATCGAGTAATCTGCAAACCTTGTTTGCTAGTTTTGGTACGACAAAACCGTCAGGATATTGTAAACATCCTCCAAAAGGTTTCATTTTCAGGAAAGCGATTTTCCCGTTAAGCTGACATATTTCATAAATGAAACAAGCAGCATCAGCAAGCATTATCCAAATGGATTTACCGTGGCAACAGGTAAAAGGTTTCGTTTTAATCAACACAATGTTGATAACGATATCTTTTCGTAATAAGCCCAGCTTAGTACGTTGGTATGTTGCCATCCATGTATGTCTTCCTTGAAGACTTATACAGTACCAATAGGCACAATGCTGACCGGCGTAAACACACACGTATAACGCAAGCGCACGTATCGTTCAAGTAGTATAAAAATATCGATCCCACGAGGACTTAATATCAAAACTATTAATTTTTTTGAGGTCAAATGATTACTAGTATCTAACAGGTTGATTGATTGATTTGAAATGATGACGATTCTAAATTTAAAAGCAAGTAAATAAAATTGTCGAAAATAGGTTTTAAGAAAATTCAATATTAAAAACTATCTAGGGTTGTGATTTCTTCCAATATCATTTTAAAGATGAAGTGGTTATCTTAAAGTTGGGTAATATATTGATTTATTAACCTGTAACACTAAATTATGTGTAAGCCTATGTCGATGGTCAGACACAAATACCCAGTTTAACACAATTGAACCATATGTCTATGCAACCAAATTATCTGGATTCATTAATATTAAGTTCCAATTATGGCTACCCCCGCCCGACAGGTATATTCCTATCCTGTAAGGAAATCTATTAAATGGTTATCTATCCTCAAGGAAGATCGTGGGCTATTGAGTCTAAGGCTGAAACCTAAAATCCCTATGTCTAGTTCATTTTAGATTTACCAGATCAATTTTATTAATGGCCAGTTAATGAAAAAGCATTAAGATTTAGACTCAATAAATAAATCTTTATATTACCCAAGTTATAATCTAACCCCTTATAAAACGGTGATATTAAAAGTCATCACAACCCCAGATAACTAATTTAGTTACAACACATAACTAGGGCTCGTAAAAACTTTAAAATAAAAGACATAAAGTAAAAATGCGGTAAAGTAAATACTGAAAAGTGAATTACAATAAAATAAAATGCTAAGGTAAAAGGAATTACTTTTACTACTACTAATTTAGATATCTCCCATAAAATAATATATAAACTTGTGATTCTTTTTCCAACCAGCCATATATGCGGTAACCTGATTAAGTCAAATTAAGTCCAACCAGCCATAAAGGCGGAACCAAAATTAAATTACCAACCGACCAATCTGGCGGTATCCTTTTTAAGTCAATATTTTAAATAGTGAATATATTATTTTTAAGGGAGATTAATCTAAATAGTAACAGTAAAAGAATTACCTTTCACCATAGCTGGAGAAGTTACCTCCTCATGGTAAATAGTAAAAACTGTAAAAAGTAAAAAACAAGTAAATTACTATTATTACAAAACGTAATTAAAATTAATTACAAAACTAAAAATTAAAAGAAAGTAGAGAGAGAAACTCTCTCTTTAGATAGAATATAAGAGAGAGAGTGGTACAATGAATTCTGAAATCTCGAGCTCAATTTATAGGCCTCGGTAGGCTTCCAGCGTCGCGATGCCAGGGCCTTCAGCGTCGCTACGCAAGATTTTATCGACGTGGCACGCTCTGGTTCGCCGGTTTGAAGATTCTGGATAAGCTGATAAGGTGACACGTGGGGAGGTGGTTGGACTTCAATTATTGTGACACGTGGCGGCTTCTGATTGGTCGATGAGATTCTTATCCGCCACGTGTCAGATAAGGATTAGATACTCAATGATTGATGCTGACGTGGCGGTGACATGGCGACACGTGGGAAAGAGACTGTCGGCACCGTAGGATTGCGACACGTGGCACTTCCTGATTGGCTGATGATGATGTGGCACGACACATGGCAATGTTGACTTGTTGACTTCCTGACGTGGTTGATGACATGGAGACACGTAGGATGCCACGTGGCACACGTGGCGATGATGACTGTCGGCACCGTAGGATGCTGACACGTGTCACGGCGCATGTTAGCATATCGGCTTGTGATGGTGACACGTGTCACGGCGCATTTTAGCAAAGTCAAACTTTTCTCAGATTCTGATTTGTGGACCGGCGCACGTTAGCACTGTTCGGCGCACGTTAGGCGTCGCGACGCTGAAGGTGTTGGCTTCGCGACGCGGGAATTTACCAAAATGCCCTTTTCGTGCAATTTTCACTGTTTTGGCCCAAATCACCCCCAGAATGTCCTGAAACTTTATTTATCTACAAAATAACACAAAACACATCAAAATATTCACAAAACTCAAGAAAATATCAAATTATTAGGTTAAATAAGTGGGAAATAGTCATAGATTTACCACTCATCAAATGCCTTGCGGTACATCAACTAGTGTCCAAACATAGTTGGTATACATGGAATCTCTTTGGATATTATGACACTTTTCCATAATAGGGAGTCGATACCTTGTATCACTTCCTCATCCGTAGTCAGTTGGTATACCTCAATAAGATTGGCATCTTTATGAGGTGAGATCAGAAACCCATACCCCAGGTTGTTTTCTGACTCTCCCCGACATACACGGTTCTTGTGTATTCGAAGATTAATGGTATAGTTTCATCCTTGATGAACTATTTATGTTCCATTAAGGAATAGGTGCCAGAAATAGTATTACTATGATTTTCATCGAGTTTTACTATCCTCCCACTTACCACTGCATATCGGTATTCCTCTTAGGAAAACTGCATAGCGAGCAACAATTAAAATTGTTCTCTTGTGATTTGTATAAGTACTATACTTATGGTTTCCATTGGATAACCTACAATTGGCACTTATCCAATTTGGGTTCTAGTTTGGTATTATCCAAACATATGCCTAGCATACCCAAATTATCATGAATGAGAAACTCGGTTTCTTTCCTGTTCATATCTAATATGAAATCAGTCTAACAGATTTTTATGGAACCTTTTTCTAAATAAGTTCTGCACTTTTTAAAGCTTATCCGTTGAAGGAAATGGTAGCTCAGAGCGACTCATAATAACCTTATCATGTCCAACAAAATTCGGTTTCTCCGTTCGGACACATCGTCAAACTGACGTGTTCCAGGAGGAGTCCTCATTGAAAGAATACTATACTCTTTCGAGTATATTAGAAACTTATTACTTAAGTATTTTCCATTACGGTCTTACCGTGACATTTTAATACTTTAGCCGATCTGTTCGTCTATTTCGTGTCGAAAACTTTAAAAGTTTCCGATTTATGTTTCAAAAGAAACACATAACCATAACGCGATGCCACATCCGGAAAGGTCACGAAATATTCATATCCACCTCTAGCCTAGCTAGAGATGGGCCCACTTGCTTCACTATGAACTAGGGCTAACAGATTGGTGGCATTTGTACTTTTACCAAGTAAATGTGTTTTAGACATTTTGCCCAATAAACTAGATTCGTAGACTTTATTTGAATAGAATCAAATCAGTCCTAGTACCCACTCTTCAAAAGTGTGGATATACGAGTCTTGTTATATTGTGTCCCAGACAACAATGCCACAATTTAGTTTCTTCTGATCAAATCAGTTTGAGCTGTTTGTTTGTCATGTTATACGTTTGAGATTTATTTATATTCAAAATATAAATTCTGTTATTCACATCTAATGTGTTTATCTCAATATCATCTTTATATAATAAAACACTTTAGTGTTCTAGAATATAAAGGTTCACCCGCAACGGGTTAAACACTGATATGGAGATAATGTCTCTAGTCAAACTAGTTACATTATAACAGTTTCCTAATTTAGGTATATACCCGAAGGGTAGTTCCTAAACTTAGGTATCTACGGTTAAAACAGCGACTTTCGTCCCGTTTCCAATTCGCAGATAAATCTCAATTGATGTCAATGTCCTGCTTATAGCAGATTATGAACACCAGTATATATTTATGTATCACACTTAGTATTTAAAATCTAATTTTAATACTAGTAGTGAACATATTTATGACAAAAATATTTGAAGTCAGAGTCTTGCCCCGTCTTCAATTCCTTCATGTCTGCTTGGTCCAAACGGCAGTCACGCTTCCGCGATCCCGTTTGCCAAAATTTAGGCATATATTTTGGGATATGTTCTTTATCTTCCCAGAAGATTATAATGAATTTGCCTTTGCCATTTTCCTCACCCCAGAAGCCTTTTGGCCAAGCCTTGGCCTTCTAGAATGTCGAAATAAGATGCGCCTTGCGCTACTTGCCTTATTGCAAACTTTGACTTTGTCTCCTTGAGAATAGCCATTAACTCTCCAATAATTTATTATTGCAATTTATTACTTCTAAAATCTAAGTATAGATTTATGAAGATCCTTCAATTTCAATATCATACTTTAAGGATCTAATCCTTAGTTCTGATTAAGAAATTAAGGAGTCTAATCGGCAAGCTTAATGGATTAAGCACTAAAGTTATCCTCACATAAATCTTCCAAAGATTATGCTATACTATTTGCTTAACTGTGGGCTTAGGCCTAATATGTTATTTTATCAAATAAAGTAACTTATTAGTTTCGAGGACCATCATGAAATTATTCCCAATTTGAAAAATTAACCATTTAAATACATTTTCCCTAGGATTATGTTTTAAATGCCTAATCTTTCAATTTTATCTTGATTCTAATAGTCCAACTATTTAATCAACGATTTTCGGTACTATTATTATAATGATTATTATAGTCCAACTATTTTATCAACTATAATTTAATAGATTGAATACAGTCCAACAGTTTTATTAAAACAACGATTAAATATTAGTCCAACTAACATTTAATTTATTTGACGAATGATATTTGATTTGAGCTCGTATGGCAAGTAACTAAACGAATATTGTAAATTTAATTCTTGCCTCCCACTAATTTTCGGCGAGCCTCTAACCCTCTGTCGAGTACTCGGGAAACCGTGTTTCCTAGTGGGCTAGGATCCCGTTAAATATCACACAATCTTGACTTTGGCCAACAAATTGTATGATAATTAACTAGGTAGATCTCTAAGATCAATTGGATCCAATCCAATTCCTAGATCCAGTAGGGGGACATCCAAGTCCGAAACATATATTTTATATATGCAAATATATCCAATATATTGCCTAACCTTTTTCCTCTGAACCAACTAAGCCTTGGTTTTGGCACAACAAACTTAGTGATCCCAGTTAAGCGGAACCCATTGACCATGGAAAGCTTCGTAATCAATGTCGATGGACAAGAAGTGGTCTTGACTTTGGCCAACAAACCACAACTTGGACAAGACACCGATATGGAACAAAGCTCTCGTGATTCAAACACATCCTCGACGGACAAAGGCCTTGACTTTGGCCAACAAACCAATGTCAGTCTTAGATCTTGAGTAAGAACCACTCAATGGAAGGAAAAATGCTTAATATTGTGTGAGGGTTTTTCGCGTGCAAATTGGCAACCAATTTATTATCTTTGTTAAGGTCTCATCATCATACACCCTTAAACATGCATTCTAAACACATAATAAAGCGCGTATAAATAAATAATAATGATATGCGGATGGATATTTAACACATTGATCCTAGATCAAATCTCTCACTTTCCTCTCTCCTGCTAGCACAAGTATTTACTTCTACCCGTTACACTACACTTCTAAAGAAACCTCATTTACATTGAGTGGAATAAGTGAGAAGAGAAATACAAAGAGTATGGAGGTAATAGGCTGGACACACAAGTCCAATTAATAATTTCTAAATTTATTACAACAATTTCTAAATTGCCCCACCCATCTAATATCCATCCGATATACATTATTCATGCATCGCAACCATGTATTCACACAAGCATGTTATCAATCAATCTAATCCAATTAATTAATCTGATATTAGTGACCATCCAATGTTCAAACAACGATTTGATTTTGCGCGAGTCAAACTCGTTTTGCGAATAAGTACTCAAAGTACGAATTCTTGAATTAAATTAAACTACAAAATTATATCCAATTTAATATGTATTTAATACTAATTCGCTATTTAATTCCAAATTAAATACTACACTTTATTTGACGAACCTATACGACTTAAATTCCAAATTTAATCGTTACGGGTCTCAAAGCCTGATTAACGTCCAACGTTAATTTAATTAAAGTCCAATGGGCTTTTAATTAATTTTTTTAAGGCGTGGACTTTTGGTCAACTTGGGTCAAACCCAATAACCAAAGCCCAATCAAGGAGTAACCCCATAAGCATAGAAATCAATTTAGGCCCATTAGGCCCAATTAAATTATTATGGTCCATTAGTCGCATTTGGGCTTCATGGAAGCGGTTTTGGGCCCAATTGGATCTAACCAATTTAGCCTAAACCTAACTTGGTACAACCAAGCCCAATAAGCCCATTTACAACATTACAAGCCCAAATCCAATTTTAAGCCCAAATAATTAAATTACAAAAATCCAATTTCACAATTTAATTACTCAAAGTGCATTACATAATTAATCACCCGAATTAATATTTCCAAAACATCAATTTACACAATTAATCATGCTCTTTAACATTAAATCATGTCCAACACAATTTAATCAAAAAATCAAACCCAATCATGCTTTCATAGTCTCGGCTTTGGAGGGTATTTTCAAATCAATTCCGAAATCAATCCAATTAAATCCAAATTAACATTAAATCCACATTCCCAATTGTTTCCAACTCATCCAATGAATCAAAAAACAAAAATCCAAGACATTTATGGTTCATCTAAGTTTCGGCCAAGCCATTTATGGTTCATCTAATTTTGGGCAAATTTGTTCCAAACAACATTTCATCAAATTGATCCAATCAATCCTCAATAAAACATGTTTTAAGCATACTCAAACATCCAATTTAATTAAATCATGCTCAAACACATTTTACCCAAATTTTAACCCTAAGTCATATTTCATGCTTTTACTCCGCTCTGATACCATTGTTGGAATTTGCTAAGCATCCCAAGATCATTATCAAGAAATGAAAATAACATGCGAATACATCAAAGGAAGTCGCGGAATACTCACAATGATCGGTTGAGCGACGCGAGTGAAGACAAAAACTTTTCTGCCCTTCAATGGAAGTCACGGCAGTGAGCTGAAATGGCTCCTCCATTTTCGGCTTTGGTCCAAGCTCCAAGCTCCAAGTTTTGTCAAGGTGATTCCATGCTCATGAAGTGAGTTCCCTATCACCTTTGTATGGCTCCTATGTGTGCTAGCACTCAAGAAATTTGCCACAAAAATCCGTAGCTTCTCCTTAGCTCTCGGTAAACCAGAAAATAGAAGGAAGAAGATGGTCCAAGACCGAGTGAGAGAGAGAAGGATTTTGGCTCCCAAAACCGTGAGAAGAAAGAGAGAGAGATGGAAGTGTTGAATTTGGTATTTCATTTTGTGTATCTAATACACAATTTTCAATTTTCAAAAAATCAAATAAATTGATTTACCAAATACAAAAGTCAAGCCAATAAATGCTTGCCAACTACCACCATCAATCCATCAATCAATCAAATTGTCACATCACTCAAAGTTACATGTGATTTGACGCTTGATGTGACTTGCGTGTCGCACTCGAATTCGAAATGAGAATGCACTCGCAAACACTCCCGGGCTCGGGTTCGCTAATTCCAAATTAACGAATTTTCCGTTGCGACGTAATTAATTAATTATTCCTAGCAAAATCACTATTCACATCGCTAACAAATTAATTCTAAATTAACTCGTTCAGCCGAATTAAAATACAATTGCAATTCCGCGTCGAAATCCAATTTCATATAATATATCGAATATATTATTTTATCGATTAATTCTAAATTAATCGTTTTCTTTCTTTAATTTATATTATATCCCAGATAAAATATCTTCGCAATTAATCCCAGATTAATTTTCTCTCTCGTTTAATTAATCTCAGATTAATAAAGTGCGAGTCATACGTCATCGGTGAATCTTCGGGAAGCGATCCATGAGATCCCCAGATATGTTGGCAGTAATACGGTCGTCGGACTATCCGAACACGTACGTACCAAGTGAAATGCTCACTGTTTTGGCCTTCGTTTGGTCCTTCGTCAATCTCCAAGCTTCGTCGAACAGTTCCCGGCTCATGGGTGGACTTCCCTATCACCTTCGCATGTCTCGTAAGTGTGCTAGCACTTGAGATTTTGCCACAAAATCCCACTCCAAGCTCCCCACTGCTCACAGTTTTGGCTAAAAACCAGTAAGCTATTTGCCCCTTGGGCGTGAATGATGAAAGAGATGAGAGGAAGAGAGAATGTTAGATGTGTTACCAAATTTGTGTATTAAATACACTCATTTGAATTTCACATGCATTTCATGTGAATTTGGCTTTTAAAGTCAAACCATTAAAGCCTAACCACTCACATCATTCAATCACTCAATCACATCAATCACAACTTGTCAAGTCACATCACTCAAAGTGACAAGTGATTTGACGCTTGATGCGACTAGCGATTTGACGCTTGATTTGACGTGCCGCACTCGAATTCGAAATGTGAATGCGCTCGTAAATAATCTCGGGCTCGGGTTCACTAATTCCAAATTAACGAATTTTCCGTTGCGTCGTAATTAAATGATTACGCCTAGCGAAGTCACTATTCACGTCGCTAACGAATTAATTCGTTCGCCCGAATTAAAATCTAATTTTAATTCCGCGTCGAAATCCAATTTCGTTTAATATATCAAATATATTAATTAATCGATTAATTCCAAATTAATTGTTATCTCTCTTTAATGATATTTTATCCCAGCTAAAATATCTCCGCTATTATTCTCAGATTAATTTTCTCTCTCTTCTAATTAATCCCAGATTAATTTAGAGTGCGAGTTTACGTCATCAGTGAATCTTTGGGAAGCGACCCATGAGATCCCCAGATATGTTGGCAGTAAATTCGGTCGTCGGACTATCCGAACACGTACGTACCAAGTACGACATTTATACCGATTTAAAAGACAAGGTTGGCCTCTAGTAAAGCGCCATGCCTACCCAATTCTCCGGAAATATCATTACAGGAATAAAGGATCTGTATCAAGCGTAGTATACCGTAGTATTGCGTATTTCTGTCCAGTATCTAATGATCACGTGCTAGGCCTGGGGCTGGAATTGTGTCTGCCCCGAACGAAGCACATGTCGGATCTCTGGTAACTAGTCTCTAAATCGGATAACTATGACCAAGTCATATTATCCCAATGGCTGCAGCACTAAAGAGAATCAGTCCTGTATCCTACGTGACCATCATCTCCATATGACTGGAGTGACACTTCCATCTTCACATCACACCCAACACACTACGATTCTCGATATACCCAGAATCGGCGTACACAGAAACCGGTTAAATCCCTGGATGACCTCAACCAAAGTATATTGATTGTCGTATGTATTAGCGGTGCAAGTCTCGGGTTTAGACCAAATACACCTACCCTGATTTCGGACTTCCATAGACACATAGTCATACTACCAATGGAATTCTGAGGGGGTCTTATCCAGAGAGAAGCTGTTTCCCGTACCATCGGTAAAACATAACCTCCTATTACACTTGCATGAGTATCCTATACCAAAATATATGAGAACTATGCCGTTGTGCCCTCACAACACGCACAAGTGTCATACTAGTCTTTTACGCATTTACCGATGTCCAATCTTGACAATGCTCTGACTAGGGATATTTAATGATTTATCCTTCGTGGACTGATATTGTCTCATATCATTCTCTGTCCAGGAACAAATCATAGGGACCTCTCATCATTTATATATCTAGGTGATCTAATCACAAATGATAAGAGTGCAATCTCCTTTGTCACATAGTTAATTTGTACAACAACACCATGATCTGTACAAATAGTGACGCTATGGGTCATAATTGTCCAACAATCTCCCACTTGGCCTATAGCCAGTCACTCTAGTGCTTGACACCCGAACTATGTACGGTTGGCTTAAACTGCTGAGAAATGTTTTCGTCAGCGGATTTGCATGACTATTATCTGATGCGATTTATACGATCATCAAATCACCACGATGTATGATCCGAACGAATTAGATGAATATCGAAGTATGTATCTGGATCGTTGATGAGACCATTAATTCTTTAGCTTGTGCTCAAGCCTAGCTTAGCTGCTAACAGAATTATATCTAATCTAATTAGATTTATTATCGACCCAGAAGGCTTCTATTGCTGCTTCAGCAGCATCAATAACCCGCATTTGTTGTTTATTCGGTAACAGTATCTTGCTTGGAAGATTTCCAGCTCACTGTACCGTTATTCAAACTGTGTAGTACCGTTTGTGACTTGTAGTCGCTTTATCGGTTTAGGAAACTTGCTATAGTGATCCTAGTCACTTCAAGTTCTCCATCTCCATAGACTAAGACAGCATCCTTAGATCTCTCAGATACTAACAGATGTTCTTAACTTCAATCCAGTGACTATCACTCGGATTGGCCTGATTGTGACTTCATATGCTCAAAGCGTATGAGACACCAGGTATCGTACATTTATTCAATGTACGAGTTCTCAGAGATTTTTATCGAAAGCCAAGCTTTCGCCGATTGTTATTATGGAAATATCATTTCCAAGAAATGACATATTATCATTATTCATAGGACAGCCACTGTCAGTGCGCTCCCACTAACCCTCTTATATACATAAGAATCATTTCGTTTTGAATTAAATCATAAACCTTTATGATTACATCAAAACGATAATTCCTAGAACCTATGCTTGCTTCAATCCAAACATGGACCGAATAACCTGCAAACCTTGTTTTCTAGTTTTGTACGACAAAACCGTCATGATTTTGTAAACATCCTCCAAAAGGTTTCCTTTTAAGGAAAGCGATTTTTCCGTAAAGCTGTCATATTTCATAAATGAAACACGCATATTTAGCAAGCATTATCCAAATGGATTTATGGCACTTTGCCATAATAGGGCGTCGATACCTTGTATCACTTCCTCATACGTAGTCAGTTGGTATACCTCAAAAGATAGACATCTTTACGAGGTGAGATCAGAAACCCATACCCCAGGTTGTTTTCTGACTCTCTCCGACTTACGCGGTTCTTGTCTATTCGAAGATTAATAGTATAGTTTCATCCTTGATGAACTATTTATTATGATTCGATGCCTTGAATAGTATTACTCTGATTTTCATCGATTTTTACTATTCTCCCACTTACCACTGCATATCGATATTCCTCTTAGGAAAACCGCATGGTGAGCAACAATCTAATTGTTCTCTTGTGAGTTGTATAAGTACAATACTTATGGTATCCCTAGGATAACCTACAATTGGCACTTATCCAATTTGGGTTTTAGTTTGGTATCATCCAAACATATGCCTAGCATACCCAAATATTCAGGAATGTGAAACCCGGTTTCTTTCCCGTTCATATCTAATATGAAATCTGTCAAACAAATTATATGGAACCTTATTCTAAATAAGTGTAGGGGTTTTAGGGGCTAAATCCGGTAACGCAGCGGAAGCGGCGGAAGATCGTATCTTCCGATTTCAAAACTTTTTCTCGGATTAATTAAATAAACATATTTATTTAATATTCCAATAATCAAATTATGAAATAAAATTCAATAAATCATATTTAGGTGAATTTACCAAATTACCCTTACTTTGGTATTTTGTCCATTTTAGTCCGAAATTGATCTAATCAATTTTGAATGATTCTAAATCATTTCTAAGATGAAATTAGCATGTTCAAAACATCAAAACACCAAAAGCAACCAAATCCCCAAATTTGACTCACTTGGCCGAATGCTCCCAATGGGGTGCCATTTGTGCACTTTGTCATTTCATGCTTCAAAACACATCAAGATGTAATCTAATCAACATGAAACTTTATATGCATCATATAGACATCCAAATACACAACATATATGAAAACCCCCAAATTGGAATTGGTCATGAACCCTAATTTTTCAATTTCTTCAAATTGGACAAATTAGACCAAATTGGTTAAATCAATTACTTTAATCATGTTTCTTCCATCCAATCAAAGTCTCAACACAATGAAACAACTCAAGATCAAATCTAGGTCATCTAAGAGTGGGTCAACAACTCTAGATTAGCAACATGGTTTCCAAAACCTTAAAAGAAAGCTTATAACTACAATAGTCACAACCTTCCTTCATCATACATGCTCAACACTTCCATCAAAACTTCCATAAAAAAAAAACACACAAGGAATAAAGAAAGAAATAACCTAAGAACATCATATGTTAAAGCCTAGATCCTAAGGAACATTTTCCTTTCTAATAGCAAGTTGGAAAAACTCACTAAAATCCAAGCTTTCTTTGATTTCTTCTTTCTTTCTCACAAGCTCCTTTGCTTCCATTAATGGAGTTTTTCTTTAAAGTGTGTTAGGTTATTAAATGAAAGTGAAATGAAAACAATATATACTTGTTGTAAAATAGCCTTGGCCGAAATTGCAAAGACAAATACAAGTTATATTAATTTCAATTTCATTTCACATTTATCTTTGATCAACTTGCATAAATATCCTAATAACACTTTATTAGATATTTAATTAAGTCAACAAAGGCAACCAAAAAATATAACTCTTATATTTTAAGGTCATGGCCGAAATTTTGAAGAAAAAATAAAGAAAAATGATATTTCAATTTTAAACATTTTAAACAAATATCAAAGAAGTCAAATCCAATTTGACTACCATTTCCTTTACTTAAAGTCAACATTAAACACTTATAATCATTTCCTAACTTTATCATTTGGTGATATATTTATATTTTAATTATATTAATCATTTAACAATTAAATAATTAAATAATTAATTAAATATAAATATATCAAATATATGTATTATATTTACTTTAAATATCTCAAATACATATATTGATGATATATGTCAAATACCTTTATTTGACTATTTATTAATGTGTATTTAATAATATCATATATTAAATACAAATACACATTAATTAGGAAATAACGGTTCGGCCCGTTCGCATGTATTTTTCGTTTAACGATTAAACGATTTATAAATAATCATCATTATTCATAAATGTTGCTCTAGTGCTCTACGAGTATGTTTCATTATTGAGACTCTCTAGATTCAGGTATATCCGTCATGAAATCCAATTTCATGTACATAATCTATCCACCCGTAGATTATGACGATCACGGATAAACTAGCTGAATCATACAGGTCGAGGTCATTGCATACGTATAATCCCTCCGTCACAGGTTCCAGATAATCCCAGAGATATAGATGTAAACGTCAAATCTCTATAGGTATTATCCTCGTCGACGTATCTATTAGCAATCTCTAAATAACACTCGGAACTTACTTCCGATGTATACTGTGGCCACAGATTTAACAGACTGCTAAATATATATGGACTACCTATACTCTGTACACAGAACTGACGGATCCTATCTTGACACACACAGGATATCCTGAGGATCGATCCACACCCAACGAACAGGCGGAGGTCTGATCTAAATAGATTCGGTGACGTGACTGCCATCTAAGTGTGGAGGATGTCTCATACATCCACAGTGGTGTCTCAAGTCGAAGGACCACTATGCTACTCAACCCGAGAAGATTCTTATTGACGTTGGTGTACCATCCATTAAGAATCTTCGGTGAGCCGTTCAGTGTTTATCCATTATAAACACCTACACGTCTATACGAGTCTCCCTAGACTCATGGTTCATTGGGATAAACCATCGGACCAAGTCTCGATATACGACATGTACTGGTCTCTACGGATTTGACTAACCGACCCGTGTTAGCAAATCTTGACCAGGAACTATGTTTGATAATATTCATATAGCAGTGACACTTCCCAATGTCAATTACAAACTAACTTTGTAACTGTGTACTGCATTATATATTATCGGGCCGTTGTATAATATATACATATCACTAAACCACATTTAGTTTCAATCTAATCGTGATCAGATCGAATACGTATATAAGAACAAGAGGTGCAACCATAAATAACTAATATTATGGAATAAGAGGATGTTCGTATTCATGAATCAGTCATAAATACGGTCCGGATTGGCGCTCTGAGCACCAACCCCAACAATAAGTTCTTGCACTGTTTAAAGCTTATCCGTTGAAGGAAATGGTAGCTCAGAGCGACTCATGATTAACCTTATCATGTCCAACAAAACTCGGTTACTCAATACAGACACACCGTCTAATGACGTGTTCCGGGAGGAGTCCTCACTGAAAGAATACTTTACTCTTTCAAGTATATGAGAAACTTATTGCTTAAGTAATTTCCATTACGGTCTTACCGTGACAATTTGATACTTTAGCCGATCTGTTTGTCTATTTTCATGTCGAAACTTAAAAGTTTCCGATTCGTGTTCTTCAAAAGAAACACATAACCATAACGCGATGCCACATCCGTATAGGTCACGAAATATTCATCTCCACCTCTAGCCTAGCTAGACATGGGCCCACTTTCTTCACTATGAACTAGGGCTTACAGATAGGTGGCTTTTACACTTTTACCAAGTAAAGGTGTTTTAGGCACTTTGCCCAATAAACTAGATTCGTAGAAATTATTTGATTAGAATCAAATTAGTCCTAGTACCCACTCTTCGAAAGTGTGGATATACGATTCTTGTTTAATTGTGTCCCAGACGACAATGCCACAAATTAGTTTCTTCTGATCAAATCAGTTTGAGCTGTTTGTTTGTCATTTTATATATTCGAGATTTATTTATATTCAAAATATAAATTCTGTTATTCACATCTAATGTGTTTATCTCAATATCATCTTTATATAATAAAACACTTTAGTGTTCTAGAATATAAAGGTTCACCCGCAGCGGGTTAAACACTGATATAAAGATAATGTTTCTAGTCAAACTAGTTACATTATAACAGTTTCCTAATCCTGCTCATAGCAGATTCTGAACATCAATATATATTTATGTATCACACTAAGTATTAAAATCCAATTTTAATACTAGTAGTGAACATAATGTTGACAACATATTTGAAGTCAGAGCCTTGCTCGTCTTCAATTCCTTCATGTCTGCTTTGTCCAAACGGCAGTCACGCTTCGCGATCCCGTTTGCCACATTTAGGCAGACATTTTGGGATATGTCCTTTATCTTCCCAGAAGAGTATAATGATTTTGCCTTTGCCAGTTTCAACACTCCAGAAGCCTTTGGCCAAGCCTTGGCCTCCTAGAATATCGAAGTAAGGTGCGACTTGCGCTACTTGCCTAATTTGCAAACTTTGACTTTATCTCCTTGAGAACAGTCATTAACTCTCCAAGAGTTTACTATTGCAATATTAGTACTTCTAAAATCTAAGTATAGATTTATGAAGATCCTTCAATTTATGTATCATACTTTAAGGATCTAATCCTTAGTTCTGATTAAGAAATTAAGGAGTCTACTGCGGTAAGTATAATGGACTAAGCACTAAAGTTATCATCACATAAATCTTCCAAAGATTATGCTCTACTATTTGCTTAACTCCGAGCTTAGGCATAATATGTTATTTTATCAAATAAAGTAACTTATTTTTATTTCCAGGACCATCCTGAAATTTAATTCCCAATCTGAAAATTAAACCATTTAAATACATTTTCCATAGGATTATGTTTTAAATGTCAATCTTTCAATTTTATCTTGATTCTAATAGTCCAACTATTTAATCAACGACTTAGGTACTATTTATTATAATGATTACAATAGTCCAACTATTTAATCAACTATAATTTTAATAGATTAAAATCAATTATATTGATTACTATAATCCAATTATAAAATCAACTATAAATGAATAGTTTGAATATATAGTCCAACTATTTATTAAAACAACAATTTAAATATTAATCCAACTAACATTTAATTATTTGACGAATGATATTTGTTTGAGCGCGTATGGCGAGTAATTGAACGAGTATTGCAAATTCAATTCTTGCCTCCTACTATTTTTCGGCGAGCCTCTAACCCTCTGTCGAGTACTCGGGAAACCGCGTTTACTAGTGGGCTAGGATCCCGTTAAATATCACACAATCTTGACTTTGGCCAACAAATTGTATGATAATTAACTAGGTAGATCTCTAAGATCGATTGGATCCAATCCAATTCCTAGATCCGGTAGGAGGACATCCAAGTCCGAAACATATATCTTATATATGCCAATACATCCAATGTATTACCTAACCTTTTTCCTCTGAACCAACTAAGCCTTGGCTTTGGCACAACAAACTTAGTGATCCCAGTCAATCGCGGCCCATTGACCATGGAAAGCTTCGTAATCAATGTCGATGGACAAGAAGTGGTCTTGACTTTGGCCAACAAACCACAAATTGGACAAGACACCGATATGGAACAAAGCTCTCGTGATTCAAACACATCTTCGACAGACAAAGGCCTTGACTTTGGCGAACAAACCAATGCCGTCTCGGATCTTGAGTGAGAATCACTCAATGGAAGGAAAAACGCTTAATATTTTGCGAGGGTTTTTCGAGTGCAAATTGGCAACCAATTTATTATCTTTGTTAAGGTCTCATCATCATACACCATTAAACATGCATTCTAAACACATAATAAAGCGCATATGTAAAATAATAATGATATGCGGATGGATACTTTACACAATGATCCTAGATCAAAAATCTCCATTTCTCTCTCATGCTAGCACAAGTATTACTTCTACCCGTTACACTACACTTCTAAAGAAACCTCATTTACATTGAGGGGAATAGGTGAGAAGAGAATACAAAGAAATGAGAGGTAATAAGGCTGTACACGCAGGTCCAATTAATAAATCGAATTTATTACAACAATTTTTAAAATTGTCCCACCCATCTAATATCCATCCGATATACATTATTCATGCATCGCAACCATGTATCCACATAAGCATGTTATCAATCAATCTAATCAAATTAATTAATCTGATAATTAGTGATCATCCAATGTTCAAACAACGATTTGATTTTATGCGAGTCAAACTCGTATTTGAGAATAAATACTTAAAGTACGAATTCTCGAATTAAATTAAACTACATCCTTAAATCTAATTTAATATGCATTCAATTCTAATTCGCTATTTAATTCCAAATTAAATACTACACTTTATTAATGAACTTTTACGACTTAAATTCCAAATTTAATCGTTACGGGTCTTAAAGCCCGATTAACGTCCAACGTCAATTTAATTAAAGTCCAATGGGCTTTTAATTAATTCCTTAAGGCGTGGACTTTTGGTCAACTCGGGTCAAACCGAATAACCAAAATCCAATTCGGGAGTTACCCCATAAGCCTAGAAATCAATCTTGGCCCATTAGGCCCAATTAAACTTTAAAGGTCCATTAAGTCGCATTTGGGCTTTATGGAGGCGGTTTTGGGCCCAATTGGATCCAGCCAATTTTGGCCTAAACCCAACTTTGTACAACAAAGCCCAACAAGCCCAATTACAACACTTAAGCCCAAATCCAATTTTAAGGCCCAATTATAATTAAATCACAAAACCCAATTTCACAATTTAATTACATAAAGTGCAATACACAATCAATTACCCAATTAACATTTCTAAATCATTAATTAACATAACTAATCATGCTTAATTACATCAATTAGTGTCCAACACAAATTAATCAAAAATCAAACCCAAACACATGCTCAAAGTCTCGGCCAAGGAAAGGGTATTTTGTCCGATTCGAATTCAATCCAATTAATTCCACAATCGACATTAATCAACATTCCCGAATGATTTAAAATCGTCCAATGAATTAACAATAAAAAATCTAAGACATAATTAAGGCTATTATTCTCGGTAATTAGGGTTTATTATGCCAAATTCAAAATCCAATCCAATTGAATCAAATTCAACATTAAATAAACATTCCCTAATGATTTCCAACACATCTAATGAATCAAAAATCAAAATCACCAAGACATAATGGATCACCAAACTTTCGGCCAACATCCAATTCACGGTCAGAGAGGAGGATTTTGGCTCCCAAAACAGTGAGAAGAAAGAGAGAGAGATGGAAGTGTTGAATTTGGTATTTCATTTTGTGTATCTAATACACAATTTTCAATTTTCAAAAAATCAAATAAATTGATTTACCAAATACAAAAGTCAAGACAATAAATGCTTGCCAACTACCACCATCAATCCATCAATCAATCAAATTGTCACATAACTCAAAGTTACATGTGATTTGACACTTGATGTGACTTGCGTGTCGCACTCGAATTCGAAATGTGAATGCGCTCGCAAACACTACCGGGCTCGGGTTCGCTAATTCCAAATTAATGAATTTTCCGTTGCGACGTAATTAATTAATTATGCCTAGCAAAATCACTATTCACATCGCTAACGAATTAATTCTAAATTAACTCGTTCGCCCGAATTAAAATACAATTTCAATTCTGTGTCGAAATCCAATTTCATATAATATATCGAATATATTATTTTATCGATTAATTCCAAATTAATCGTTTTCTTTCTTTAATTGATATTTTATCCCAGATAAAATATCTTAGTAATTAATCCCAGATTAATTTTCTCTCTCGTTTAATTAATCTCAGATTAATAAAGTGCGAGTCATACGTCATCGGTGAATCTTCGGGAAGGGATCCATGAGATCCCCAGATATGTTGGCAGTAAATAAGGTCGTCGGACTATCCGAACACGTAAGTACCTAGTGTTGGACAATTATGACACATAGCATCACTATTTGTACAGATCATAGTGTTGTTGTACAAATTAACTATGTGACAAAGGAGATTGCACTCTTATCATTTGTGATTAAATCACCTAGATATATAAATAATGAGAGGAGGTCCTTGTGATTTGTTCCTGGATTTAGAATGATATGAGACAGTATCAATCCACGAAGGATAAATCATTGAACATCCCTAGTCAGAGCATTATCGAGATTGGACATCGATGAATGCGTAAAAGACTAGTATTACACTTGTGCGCGTTGTGAGGGCACAACGACATAGTTCTCATATATTTGGGTATAGGATACTCATGCAAGTGTAATAGGAGGTTGTGTTTCACCGATGGTACGGGAAACAGCTTCGCTCTGGATAGACCCCCTCGAAATTCCATTGGTAGTATGACTATGTGTCTATGGAAGTCCGAAATCAGGGTAGGTGTATTTGGTCTTAACCTGAGACTTGCACCGCTAATACTTGCGAAAATCAATATACTTTGGTTGCGGTCGTCCAGGGCTTTAACAGGTTCTGTGTACGCCAATTCCGGGTATATTGAGAATCATAGTGTGTTGGGTGTGATGTTAAGACAGAAGTGTCACTCTAGTCATATGGAGTTGATGATCGCGCTGGATACAGAACTGGTTCTCTAAAAAGGTTGCAACCGTCGGGATAATATGACTTGGTCATGATTATCCGATATTAAAGAGACTAGTTGCTCGTAATCCGATATATGCTTCGTACAGAGCAGACACTGTACCAGCCCCAGGCCTTGCATGTGATCATCCGTTATTGGACAGAAATACGCAATACTACGTATACTATGCCTGATATACATCCTTTATTCCTGTAAGGATATTTCTGGAGAATTGGGAAGGCATAGTGCTTTGCTAGAAGCTAACCTTGTCTTGTAATTCGGTATAAACGTAGTACCGATAAAGGTCCCAAGATTAATTATAAGCATGAATAATGTGTGAATAAACATCGAAGAAGTTACGGAATACTCACATCGATCGGTTGAGCGACGCGGAGGCAACAAAAACTTCAAGATTCTGCTCCTCACTAGTTCGGCAGTGAGCTGTGAAATGCTCACTGTTTTGGCCTTCGTTTGGTCCTTCGTCAAGCTCCAAGCTTCGTCGAACGGTTCTCGGCTCATGGGTGGACTTCCCTATCACCTTCGCATGTCTCGTAAGTGTGCTAGCACTTGAGATTTTGCCACAAAATCCCACTCCAAGCTCCCCACTGCTCATGGTTTTGGCTACAAACCAGTAAGCTATTTGCCCCTTGGGCGTGAATGATGAAAGAGATGAGAGGAAGAGAGAATGTTTGATGTGTTACCAAATTTGTGTATTAAATACACTCATTTGAATTTCACATGCATTTCATTAGAATTTGGCTTTTAAAGTCAAACCATTAAAGCCTAACCACTCACATCATTCAATCACTCAATCACATCAATCACAACTTGTCAAGTCACATCACTCAAAGTGACAAGTGATTTGACGCTTGATGCGACTAGCGATTTGACGCTTGATTTGAAGTGCCGCACTCGATTTCGAAATGTGAATGCGCTCGCAAATAATCTCGGGCTCGGGTTTGCTAATTCCAAATTAGCGAATTTTTCGTTGCGTCGTAATTAAATGATTACGCCTAGCGAAGTCACTATTCACGTCGCTAACGAATTAATTCTAAATTAATTCGTTCGCCCGAATTAAAATCTAATTTTAATTCCGCGTCGAAATACAATTTCGTTTAATATATCAAATATATTAATCAATCGATTAATTCCAAATTAATCGTTATCTCTCTTTAATGATATTTTATCCCAGCTAAAATATCTCTGCTATTAGTTTCAGATTAATTTTCTCTCTTTTCTAATTAATCCCAGATTAATTTAGAGTGCGAGTTATACATTATCGGTGAATCTTTGGGAAGCGACCCATGAGATCCCCAGATATGTTGGCAGTAAATTCGGTCGTCGGACTATCCGAACACGTACGTACCAAGTACGACGTTTATACCGATTTACAAGACAAGGTTGGCCTCTAGCAAAGTGCCATGCCTACCCAATTCTCCGGAAATATCCTTACAGGAATAAAGGATCTTTATCAAGCGTAGTATACCGTAGTATTGCGTATTTCTGTCCAGTATTTAATGATCACGTGCTAGGCCTGGGGCTGGAATTGTGTCTGCCCCGTACGAAGCACATGTCGGATCTCTGGTAACTAGTCTCTAAATCGGATAACTATGATCAAGTCATATTATCCCAATGGTTGCAGCACTAAAGAGAACCAGTCCCGTATCCTACGTGACCATCATCTCCATATGACTGGAGTGACACTTCCATCTTGACATCACACCCAACACACTATGATTCTCGATATACCCAGAATCGGCGTACACAGAAACCGGTTAAAGCCCTGGACGACCTCAACCAAAGTATATTGATTGTCGTATGTATTAGCGGTGCAAGTCTTAGGTTAAGACCAAATACATCTACCCTGATTTCAGACTTCCATAGACACATAGTCATACTATCAATGGAATTCTGAAGGGGTCTTATCTAGTGCGAAGCTGTTTCTCGTACCATCGGTAAAACACAACCTCTTATTACACTTGCATGAGTATCATGTACCCAAATATATGAGAACTATGTCGTTGTGCCCTCACAACGCGCACAAGTGTAATACTAGTCTTTTACGTATTTATCGATGTCCAATCTCGACAATGCTCTGACTACGGATATTTAATGATTTATCCTTCGTGGACTGATATTGTCTCATATCATTCTCTGTCCAGGAACAAATCATAGGGACCTCTCATCATTTATACATCTAGGTGATCAAATCACAAATGATAAGAGTGCAATCTCCTTTGTCACATAGTTAATTTGTACAACAACACCAAGATCTGTACAAATAGTGACGCTATGGGTCATAATTGTCCAACACTCCAATGGCCGCAACTCAGTGGACTGTCACAGCAGCTCACTGTCGAAGAACAAAGAGCATAATTTCGTTTTTGTAGCCTCCGCGTCGCTCAACCGATCGATGTAAGTATTCTGCGACTTCCTCGATTGTTATTCACACATGTTCATGCTTGATTTATGATCCTTGGGACCCTTAGAATCTCCAACAATGGTATCAGAGCATGGTTAAAAGCATGAAAAAGTTTAGGGTTAAATTTTGGGTAAATTGATTTTGAGCATGTTTAATTGATGTTGAATTGAAGATTGATTGGATCAATTTCAAGAAAATTTGATTGGATCATTTTTCCCTAAATTGTATGTGTTGGCCGAATGGTCTTGCCCTAAATATGTCTTGGGATTTTTGATTTTTGACATTGGATGTGTTGGAAATCATTCGGGAATATGAATTATTGTTGATTGTGAAATTAATTGGATTGAATTCGAATCGGACGTAAAATCCCCAAATTGCCGAGAGCATAAGAGCATGTAATTGGGTTTGATTTTAATTAAATTGTGTTGGACATGATTTGATATTAATGGCATGATTAATTAGTACTAATTTGGTGTTTTGGAAATATTGATTTGGGTGATTAATTATGTTAATACACTTTAGTTTAATTAAACATTAAACATTAAATTTGGAATTTTTGTGTTTGATTAAATGGGCTTAAAATTGGATTTGGGCTTTAATGTTGTAAATGGGCTTATTGGGCTTTGTTGTACCAAGTTAGGTTTAGGCCAAATGGATTGGATCCAATTGGGCCTAAAACCGCCTCCATAAAGCCCAAATGCGACTTAATAGACCTTTAAAGTTTAATTGGGCCTAATGGGCCAAAATTGATTTCTAGGCTTATGGGGTAACTCCCGGATTGGATTTTGGTTATTCGGTTTGACCCGAGTTGACCAAAAGTCCACGCCTTAAGGAATTAATTAAAAGCCCATTGGACTTTAATTAAATTGACGATGGACGTTAATCGGGCTTTGAGACCCGAAGCGATTAAATTTGGAATTTCAGTCGTAAAAAGTTCATTAATAAAGTGTAGTATTTAATTTGGAATTAAATAAGTGAATTAGAATTAAATACAAATTGAATTGGATTTAATTGTGTAGTTTAATTTAATTCATGAATTCGTACTTTGAGTACTTATTCGCAAAACGAGTTTGACTCGAACAAAATCAAATCGTTGTTTGAACATTGGATGGTCACTAATTATCAGATTAATTAATTTGATTAGATTGATTGATAACATGCTTGTGTGAATACATGGTTTCGATGCATGAATAATGTATATCGGATGGATATTAGATGGGGGGACAATTTTAGAAATTGTTGTAATAAATTTGATTTATTAATTGGACCTGCGTGTCCAGCCTTATTACCTCCATATTCTTTGTATTCTCTTCTCACCTATTCCCCTCAATGTAAATTAGGTTTCCTTAGAATTGTAGTGTAACAGGTAGAAGAAATATTTGTGCTAGCAGGAGAGAGAAAGAGAGTGATTTGATCTAGGATCAATGTGTAAAGTATCCATCCGCATATCATTATTATTTATTTATACGCGCTTTATTATGTGTTTAGAATGCATGTTTAAGGGTGTATGATGATGAGACCTTAACAAAGATAATAAATTGGTTGCCAATTTGCACACGAAAAACCCTCACAAAATATTAAGCGTATTTCCTTCCATTGAGTGATTCTCACTCAAGATCCGAGACTGGCATTGGCTTGTTGGCCAAAGTCAAGGCCTTTGTCCGTCGAGGATGTGTTTGAATCACGAAGGCTTTGTTCCATATTGGTGTCTTGTCCAAGTTGTGGTTTGTTGGCCAAAGTCAAGACCACTTATTGTCCATCGACATTGATTACGAAGCTTTCCATGGTCAATGGGTCACGCTTGACTGGGATCACTAAGTTTGTTGTGCCAAAGCCAAGGCTTAGTTGATTCAGAAGAAAAAGGTTAGGTAATACATTGGATGTATTGGCATATATAAGATATATGTTTCGGACTTGGATGTTCCCCTACCGGATCTAGGAATTGGATTGGATCCAATCGATCTTAGAGATCTACCTAGTTAATTATCATACAATTTGTTGGCCAAAGTCAAGATTGTGTGATATTTAACGGGATCCTAGCCCGTTAGGAAACACGGTTTCCCGAGTACTCGACAGAGGGTTAGAGGCTCGCCGAAAAATAGTGGGAGGCAAGAATTGAATTTGCAATATTCGTTTAATTACTTGCCATACGCGCTCATTCAAATATCATTCGTCAAATAAATTAAATGTTAGTTGGACTAATATTTAAAATGTTGTTTTAATAAATAGTCGGACTATATTCAAACTATTCATTTATAGTTGATTTTATAATTCGATTATAGTAATCAATATAATTGATTTTAATCTATTAAATTATAGTTGATTAAATAGTTGGACTATTGTAATCATTATAATAAATAGTACCTAAATCGTTGATTAAATAGTTGGACTATTAGAATCAAGATATAAATTGAAAGATTGACATTTAAAACATAATCCTGGGGAAAATGTATTTAAATGGTTTAATTTTCAAATTGGGAATAAATTTCAGGATGGTCCTGGAAAAATAATAAGTTACTTTATTTGATAAAATAACATATTAGGCCTAAGCTCGGAGTTAAGCAAATAGTAGAGCATAATCTTTGGAAGATTAATTTGATAATAACTTTAGTGCTTAATCCATTATACTTACCGCAATAGACTCCTTGATTTCTATGTCAAACTAAGGGTTAGATCCTTAAAGTATGATAATGAAATTGAAGGATCTTCATAAAACTATCTTTAGATTTTAGAAGTACTAAATTGCAATACTTAACTCTTGGAGAGTTAATGACTATTCTCAAGGAGACAAAGTCAAAATTTGCAATAAGGCAAGTAGCGCAAGGCGCACCTTACTTCGATATTCTAGAAGGCCAAGGCTTGGCCAAAGGCTTCTGGAATATGAAAAGGGCAAAGGCAAAATCATTATAATCTTCTAGGAAGATAAATGACATATCCCAAAATGTCTGCCTAAATATGGCAAACAGGATCGCGGAAGCGTGACTACCGTTTGGACAAAGCAGACATGAAGGAATTAAAGACGAGCAAGGCTCTGAATTCAAATATGTTTGTCATAAATATATTCACTACTAGTATTAAAATTGGATTTTAGATACTTAGTGTGATATATATATATATATATATTGATGTTTAGAATCTGTTATGAACATGATACTGACTTCAATTGAGATTAATCTACGAATTGGAAACGGGACGAAAGTCGCTGTTTTAACCGTAGATACCTAAGTTTAGGAACCACCTTCGGGTGTGTACCTAAATTGGGAAACTGTTATAAAGTAACTAGTTTGACTAGGAACATTATCTCTACATCAGTGTATAATCCGTTGCGGATGTACCTTTATATTCTAGAACACTAAAGTGTTTTATTATATAAAGATGATATTGAGATAAACACATTAGATGTGAATAACAGAGTTTATATTTTGAATATAAATAAATCTCAAACATATAACATGACAAACAAATAGCTCGAACTGATTTGATCAGAAGAAACTAATTGTGGCATTGTTGTCTGGGACACAATTAAACAAGAATCATATATCCACACTTTTGAAGAGTGGGTACTCTGACTAATTTGATTCTATTTAAATGAAGTCTACGAATCTAGTTTATTGGGTAAAATGCCTAAAACACTATTTACTTGGTAAAAGTGTAAATGCCACCGATCTGTTAGCCCTAGTTCATAGTGAAGCAAGTGGGTCCATGTCTAGCTAGGCTAGAGGTGGATATGAATATTTTGTGACCTTTACGGATGTGGCATCGCGTTATGGTTATGTGTTTCTTTTGGAGAACATAAATCGGAAACTTTTAAAAGATTCGACACGAAATAGATGAACAAACCGACTAAAGTATTATACCGTCACGGTAAGACCGTAATGGAAAATACTTAAGTAATAAGTTTCTCAAATACTTGAAAGAGTATAGTATTCTTTCAATGAGGACTCCTCCCAGAACACGTCAGTTTGACGGTGTGTCCGAACTGAGTAATCGAATTTTGTTGGACATGATAAGGTTAATCATGAGTCGCTCTGAGCTACCATTTCCTTCAACGGATAAGCTTTAAACAGTGCAGAGCTTATTTTGAATAAGGTTCCATTAAAATCTGTTTGACATATTTCATATTAGATATGAACAGGAAAGAAACCGGGTTTCGCATTCCTGAAAATTTGGGTATGCTAGGCAAATGTTTGGATGATATCAAACTAAAACCCAAATTGGATAAGTGCCAAATGTAGGTTATCTTAGGGATACATAAGTATAATACTTAGACATCTCACAAGAGAACAATTAGATTGTTGCTCACCATGCGGTTTTCCTAAGAGGAATACCGATATGCAGTGGTAAGTGGGAGGATAGTAAAACTCGATGAAAATCGGAGTAATACTGTTCATGGTACCCATTCCTTAAATGGAACACATATAGTTCATCAAGGATGAAACTATTCCAATAATCTTCGAATACACAAGAACCGCGTAGGTCGGAGAGAGTCAGAAAACAACCTGGGGTATGGGTTTCTGATCTCACCTCATAAAGATGTCTATCTTATTGAGGAATACAAACTGACTACGTATGAGGAAGTGATACAAGTTATCGACTCCCTATTATGGCAAAGTACCATGAATCCGAAATGGATTCCATGTATATCAACTATGTTTGGATACTCGTTGATGTACCGTAAGACATTGTGCCTATTGGTACTTATAAGTCTTCAAGGAAGACGTACATGGATGGCAACATACCAACGTATAAAGCTAGGCTTTTAGCGGAAAGGTATCGTTATCAACATTGTGCTGATTACGATTCAACCTTCTAAATGTTGCCACGGTAAATCCATTTGGATAATGCTTGCTAAAGCTGCGTGTTTCATTTATGAAATATGTCAGCTTAACGGGAAAATCGCTTTCCTGAAAAGGAAACCTTTTGGAGGATGTTTACAACATCATGTCGATTTTGTCGTACCATAACTAGAAAACAAGGTTTGCAGGTTATTCAATCCATGTTTGGATTGAAGCAAGCATATGTTCTTGGAATTATCGTTTTGATATAATCATAATGGAGTATGATTTAATTCAAAACAAAAATGATTCTTGTTTATATAAGAGGGTTAGTGGGAGCGCACTGACAGTGGCTGTCCTATAAAAATAATGATAATATGTCATTTCTTGGAAATGATATTCCCATAAATACAATCGGCGAAAGCTTGGCTTTCAGAATACACTCCGAGAAATCGTACATTGAAAAATGTACGCGACCTGGTGTCTCATTCGCTTTGAGCATATGGAGTTACAATCAGGCCAATCCAAGTGATAGTCACTGGATTGCTGTTAAGAACATCCGTTAGTATCTTAGAGAACTAAGGATGCTATCTTATTCTATGGAGAATGAGAACTTGAAGTGACTGGGATCACTGTAGTAAGTTTCCTAACCGATAAAGACGACTAAAAGTCGCAAACGGTATTACAAAGTTTGAATAACGGTACAGTGAGCTGGAAATCTTCCAAGCAAGATACTGTTACCAAATAAACAACAAATGAGGGTTATTGCTGCAGCTGAGGCGGCATTAGAAGCCGTTTGGGTTGATAAATAAATCTAATTAGATTAGATATAGTTCTGTTAGCAGCTGAGCTAGGCGTCAGCACATGCTAAAGAATTAATGGTCTCATCAACGATCCAGATACATACTTCGATATTCATCTGATTCGTTCAGATCATACATCGTGGCGATGTGATGATCGTATAAATCGCATCAGACGATAATCATGCCAATCCACTGACGAAAGCCTTTTCTCAGCAGTTTGAGCCAATCGTACATAGTTCGGGTGTAAGACACTCGAGTGACTGGCTATAGGCCAAGTGGGAGATTGTTGGACAATTATGACTCATAGCGTCACTATTTGTACAGATCATAGTGTTGTTGTACAAATTAACTATGTGACAAAGGAGATTGCACTCTTATCATTTGTGATTAGATCACCTAGATATATAAATGATAGGAGGTCCCTGTGATTTGTTCCTGGATTGAGAATGATATGAGACAGTATCAATCCACGAAGGATAAATCATTGAACATCCCTAGTCAGAGCATTATCGAGATTGGACATCGATGAATGCGTAAAAGACTAGTATTACACTTGTGCGCGTTGTGAGGGCACAACGGCATAGTTCTCATATATTTGGGTATAGGATACTCATGCAAGTGTAATAGGAGGTTGTGTTTCACCGATGGTACGGGAAACAGCTTCGCTCTGGATAGACCCCCTCGGAATTCCATTGGAAGTATGAATATGTGTCTATGGAAGTCCGAAATCAGGGTAGGTGTATTTGGTCTTAACCTGAGACTTGCACCGCTAATACTTGCGAAAATCAATATACTTTGGTTGTGGTCGTCCAGGGCTTTAACAGGTTCTGTGTACGCAATGCTGGGTATATTGAGAATCGTAGTGTGTTGGGTGTGATGTCAAGACGGAAGTGTCACTCTAGTCATATGGAGTTGATGATCACGCTGGGATACAGAACTGGTTCTCTAAAAAGGTTGCAACCGTCGGGATAATATGACTTGGTCATGATTATCCGATATTAAAGAGACTAGTTGCTCGTAATCTGATATATGCTTCGTACGGGGCAGACACTGTACCAGCCCCAGGCCTTGCATGTGATCATCCGATACTGGACAGAAATATGCAATACTACGTATACTACGCCTGATATAGATCCTTTATTCCTGTAAGGATATTTCCGGAGAATTGGGAAGACATGGTGCTTTGCTAGAAGCCAACCTTGTCTTGTAATCAGTATAAACGTAGTACGAGGTACTTACGTGTTCGGATAGTCCGACGACCGAATTTACTGCCAACATATCAGGGATCTCATGGGTCGCTTCCCAAAGATTCACCGATGACGTATGACTCACACTTTTAATTAATATGGGATTAATTAGATGAGAGAGAAAATTAATCTGGGATTAATTGCAGAGATATTTTATCTGGGATAAAATATCATTTAAAGAGAGATAACGATTAATTTGGAATTAATCGATAAATTAATATATTTGATATATTAAACAAGATTAGATTTCGACGCGGAATTAAAATTAGATTTTAATTCGGGCGAACGAGTTAATTTAGAATTAATTCGTTAGCGACATGAATAGTAATTATGCTAGGCATGATTATTTAATTAAATTAGATTTAATTACGACGCAACGGAAAATTCGTTAATTTGGAATTAGCGAACCCGAGCCCGGGATTATTTACGAGCGCATTCGCATTTCGAATTCGAGTGCGGCTCGCAAGTTAAATCAAGCGTCAAATCATTAGTCGGATCAATCGTCAAATCATGTCACTTTGAGTGATGTGAAAAGTGATTGAGTGATTGATGTGATTGAGTGATGTGGTGGTTGTTGGCATTAAAAGTTTTACTTTTTATTAGCCAAATTTTTGGTATATGATTTAATAAAATCAAATACAAAATTAGACAACATATTTTTTTTTACTCTTCTCTCTCTCCACTCTTCTTCATCTTCACGCCCTTTGGGCTGCTGTTTCTTGCTTCTGGTTTGGTAGTTCTGCCGTGAACCAAAAGAGAAAAATGGGAAGAAAAGTCGTGATTTATAACAAAATTGGGAGTGCTAGCACACTACGGGATCATGCGAAGGTGATAAGGAAGTCCACCCATGAGCCGGGAATCGTTCGACAAAGCTTGGAGCTTGTTCGAGGACCTCCAATGGCCGCAACTCAGTGGACTATCACAGCAGCTCACTGCCGAAGAACAGAGGGCATAATTTCGTTTTTGTAGCCTCCGCGTCGCTCAACCGATCAATGTAAGTATTCCGCGACTTCCTCGATTGTTATTCACATATGTTCATGCTTGATTTATGATCCTTGGGACCCTTAGAATCTCCAACACCTAGTACTACGTTTGTATCGATTTACAAGACAAGGTTGGCTTCGAGCAAAGCGCCATGCCTACCCAATTCTCCAGAAATATGCTTACAGGAATAAGCGATCTATATCAGGCGTAGTATACGTAGTATTGCGTATTTCGATCCAGTATCGGATGTCACGTGCTAGGCCTGGGGCGGGAATTGTGTCTACCCCGTACGAAGCACATATCAGATCTCTGGTAACTAGTCTCTATATCGGATAAACATGACCTTGTCATTTTATCTCGATGACTGCAGTACATAAGAGAACGAGTACCGTATCCTACGTGACCATCATCTCCATTATGACTGGAGTGATACTTCCGTCTTGACATTACACCCAACACACTACGATTCTCATTATACCCAGCAGAGGCGAACACAGAACCTGTTAAAGCCTTGGACGACCATAACCAAAGTATATTGATTGTCGCAAGTATTAGCGGTGCAAGTCTCAGGTTAAGACCAAATACACCTACCCTGATTTTGAACTTCCATAGACACATAGTCATACTACCAATGGAATTCCGAGGGGGTCTATCCAGAGCGAAGCTGTTTCCTGTACCATCGGTAAACACAACCTCCTATTACACTTGCATGAGTATCATATACCCAAATATATGAGAACTATGTCGTTGTGCCCTCACAATGCGCACAAGTGTAATACTAGTCTTTTACGCATTTATCGATGTCCAATCTCGATAATACTATGACTATGGATATTTAAATGATTAATCTTCGTGGACTGATACCGTCTCATATCATCTCAATCCAGGAACTAATCATATGGACCTCCTATCATTTATACATCTAGGTGATCTAATCACAAATGATAAGAGAGCAATCTCCTTTGTCACATAGTTAATTTGTACAACAACACCATGATCTGTACAAATAGTGAAGTTATGGGTCATAGTTGTCCAACATGCTCATTCCCTTAGTTCCTTAGATTTGGTTATGTGTTGCTAGGGTGTTGCTAGGAAGGTTCCCTGGCAGTCTGTAACTCTGAGAATTGGCCAATTGTCCAATTTGATTTTCCAGTGCTTTGATGGAAGCAGATTGGCTTTGAAAAATAGCATCATATGCTGCTTGTTGCTTTTTGAACATCTCTGCAATCCATTCGTTCATTTCTGGTTCTTTTTCAAACTCAAGGCTTTTATTTTTCCGTTGAAATCCAGGTGGTGGATTATTCTTTTTCCCTGAATTGTTGCTCCATGAAAAATTGGGATGATTCCTCCACCCTGGATTGTAGGTGTTGGAATATGGATTATTCCCTTATCTGTTGAAATTGTTGACATAGTTCACCGTTTCATCATGTTGGTTTGGCTCAGGTGCTCATCCATATGGTGAACTTGTGGCTCTGGCGATGTTTACAACTTGCGTGCTAAGTGTTTCCAGGCTTTTGCACATTTGCTCCAACTTAGTATTCACTGCTGAGTTAGCTCCAACTTCATAAATTCCTGCAATTCATTGAATCATGCTTCTTTCTATTGGCCACAATGAATTGTTATTAGCCATTTCTTCGATTAAGTCCCAGGCTTGATCTTCTCCTTTTTCTATCAAAGCTCCTCCAGCAGCAGCATCAATTGTGGTTCTCATCAATCCAGAAAGTCCATTATTGAAAGTTTGGACTTGAAGCCATTTTGGAATCTCATGATGAGGACATTTCCGGAGAAAATCTTTGAACCTTTCCCAAGCTTCGTAGAGAGTTTCCGAGTCAATTTATACAAAGGATGTGATGTCATTTCTCAGTTTTGTTGTTCTGGCTGGTGGAAAGTACTTTGCAAGGAATTTGGTGGCTAGAGTGTTCCAAGTTGTGATGGAACCTGCTGGTAGTGAATGTAGCCAAGCTTTTGCTCTGTCTTTCAAGGAATATGGAAAAACTCACAGTCTCATTGCTTCTTCTGATGCTCTGTTGTAATTGAAAGTTCCGCAAACTTCCAGGAAGTTGCTGATATGGGCATTAGGATCTTCAGTTGCATTCCCCCCGAACTGAACTGACTGCTGAATCATCTGAATGCATATTTTGATGTCACACGCATTTGCTGGTAACGAAGGAAGTACGAAACAGGAAATGAGGTCGTCCACCACCGGAATGGTTCTGTCTCGAATGCGAATTGGTGGTGCAACTTCCAACGGTTCAGGTTCCATATTAACGATTGCTTCTTGGCCTTCTCGTCTTTCCCTTCTTAATTGTCTGATGGCTCTTTCAATTTCTGGGTCAAGCGATCGGATTTCAAAGCTTCTGGTTCGTCTCATGTTGTGTCTGAGAACCTGAAATAGAAGAAAACAAAAACAAAAATAAAAAGTAAAAAGAAAATTAGATACAAGTAAAGGTATCTAACCCCAAAACTAATAGTGAAAGATAAATAAGCCCTCGGTAACGGCGCCAAAAACTTGACCGGCGTAATCACACGCGTATAACGCAAGCGCACGTATCATTCAAGTAGTATAAAAAGTATCGATCCCACGAGGACTTTAAACCTTTTTTTTTTTATCAATTTATGAAGTTAAATGTTTACAAGTATCTAATGGATTGATTGTTTGATTGGGTGGTGACTTTAAAACTTAAAACAAGTAAATAAAATTGCTTGAAAGTAGATTGAAGAAAATTCAAATTTATAAAACTATCCAGGGTTTTGAATCCTTCCAATATCTTTTTAAAAGATGAAGTGATTATTTTACGTTTGTGTAATATATTGGTTTATTAACTTGGAACATGAAATTATGTAAAAGTCTCTTCCGATGGTCAAATATAAATACTCAGTGTAACCCAATTAATCATATTCATATGTTAACCAAGTTATCTGAATTCATTAAGATTAAGTTCCAATTATGGCTACCCCCGCCTGACTGGTATATTCCTATCATGTAAGGAAATCTATTAAAGGGTTATCTATCCTCAAATAAGATCGTGGGCTATTAAATCTAAGGTCTTTAACCTAAAATCTCTTTTCCAAGGTCATTTTAAGTTTACCAGTTCAATTTTATTAATGGCCAGTTAATAAAAAGTATTAGGATTAAGGCTCAATAAAAAACTTTTATATTACCCAAATTGTAATTTAACCCCTTATAAACCGGTGATATACGACACATATTTACTGGTAGTAAAAACTTAAATAAAATAAAAGACATAAAGTAAATGCTGGAAATTAAATTACTGGAAAGTAAATGCTGGAAATTAAATTACTGGAAAGTAAATGCGGAAAGTAAACAAAGTAAAAGTACAATAAAGAAAATGCTGAGGTAAAAGGATCCACTTTTATTACTACTATTTTAGATATCTCCCTTAATATAATATATTAACTTTGCGTGATAATTACCAACCAGCCATATAGGCGGTATCCTGATTAAGTCAAATTAATAATTAATTACCAACCGACCAACCAGGCAGTATCCATGCTTAGTCAGGTTAAAACCAATTTACAATTAATTACCAACCGACCAATATGGCGGTATCCTCGTTAAGTCAGATTTTAAATAATTATTATATAATAATTAGGGGAGATTAATCTAAATAGCAATAATAAAAGCTTTACCTTTTACCCTAGTAAGGGGGAGTTACCTCCTCATTGCTTGAAAAGTAAAAACTGAAAAAGTAAAGAAAAGAAAGTATTGTGCGTAAAAGTAACTTGCTGAAAGTAAAAACTGAAAAAGTAAAGAAAAGAAAGTGCGAAAGCGGAAATTAATTACTGAAAGCTGTAAACAAGATACAATCTTCTTAGTATTCTTAAGGAATTCCTTAGAAGAAAGTATGAATTTACAAATGAAATGGCTTGGTATTTATAGGCAAAATTTTACCTCCACCAAATCCATTATTAATTGCTCCACTAATTGCTCCACCAAATCCATTATTAATTGCTCCACTAATTGCTCCACCAAATCCATTATTAATTTCTATCATGTTTGGTGAGAGCTTGACTATTTTTATTTTTATTTATTTATTTATTTATTTATTTTGCTTTGAAAATTACTTTAATAATTATACATAACACACTTACGGATGTTTAATCAATTTCGGTAATAAAATCTTCATAATTTGAAATTATTTTGTGCTTCAAAGTTGTAGATATTTGAGTCTTCTTTAATCTAGAAATTGAATCAGGTCAATCCAATATCGGAGTAATGAGTTATGCCCAAAATACGACAGTTGTGGAAAATTGGAATTTTCGAAACTCCACTTCGTTAGAACGCCCTTTCAAGTTTCCAATCTCCAAAATTAATATGTCAAGTCCAATTTTTTGCCCTTATTTGACCCAAATTTCATCCTAAATTATTTAATTGAGTCCCAATATTATTTTATCTTTAAAATAAACTAAAACACATCAAAATGTTCATCAAACCCGAGAAACTAAACAAAATATTAAGTAAAATGGGCGGTAAATATTGATATATTTTCCGCTCATCACACCCCCAAACCTAACATTTTGCTAGTCCTCGAGCAAAACAACAAAATAAAATACAAGAAACAATTAAAATTAAACAAAGCCACTTTCGTAGGGATCACGGTTGCATTTAGCATATGCAACAAGCCTTTAAACCCCTAGGTGTCCCTAGTGGACGAGTTGTAGTCTCGTGAGGGCTTACAGCAACGATACCCACAAACGTTTTACAAAAGTAAAAAGATAATAAAACTAATGCACACAAAAGCAAAAAAAAAAAAAAAAACAAGAGAAAAGAGAATAAAGAAGTCAGTGACTAAGAATGTGAAACTTCTTATCCAAGTCAATAGTTGTTTTGTTTCTTTTTAAATTACCGAATAAGTAAATTCTCCGATTATTTTTACCATTCTCCATATACACAGTCAACAAAATATTAATCAACTCATTTTGCCCACAATAGTCACGAGTGTAGTTGAGAAGAGAGTAATATTTTTGTCCTAAAGTTTTATCAGAATTCACACCTTTTTTAAGCAATGGAAAAAAAATATATATATATATATTTTTATTTTTCTGATTTTTTTTTTCTTTTTGATTTTTTTTTATTTATATACAATATCTTCCATCTATGTAGCGAGCTTTGGGCCAGTGACTCCCAAACCTGTTGGTTTTAGGGCATTATGTGTTAAGATACCCCTACAGACTTAATTACTCAGACTTCAGATATATATATATATATATATATATATATATATATATTTGCAACATCTTTGATCCATGTAGCGAGCTTTAGGCCAGTGACTCCCAAACCAGTTGGTTTTAGGGCACTAGGTGTTAAAACACCCTTACAGACTTAATAACTCGGATCTCAGACGTTTTTTTTTACTCCATCGCGTTTTATAGATGCTTCCTCCAATTAAACTAGAGCACTGAATATTACAAACTTTTCAATTACAGCCCATATCTGTATGTTACCATGTATGCTGATAATACCTATCAACTGAGCATATGAAGATTCATTTTAGTCAGTATTATGGAGAATTCACAAATTAAATAATTTAAAAGGAAATAAATAAAAATTAACTTGTTCCGAATGGAAATTCCTTACACATCTATCTCACACCCATTTCACCTGATTAATCAAATAAAAACACAAAGACACAAAATATTTTTTTGATTTTTGTAAATTTTGTAAATTTTTTGGCTTTTTCGAAAAATTTTGACTAAAAATAAAACAATAAAACAAGATACAATTTAACTATTCTCCTCCCCCAAACCTAAATGAGACATTGTCCCCAATATCTTAAACAGTAGAAGAAGAGTTTAGAAAATTGTATCTGGTTAGCTCAAATTCTATATCTAAATGAAAAGTTAAAGGTTAAGATCCAGATTTATCTGAGGCCTCTTACCAAGATCATTATCAGACCAGTTTATCTTGGAAAGAATTGGGTCAATTTGAGGTTCAAAGGCTATGATTTGGTCAATTAAATCTGAGGCAGTTCTGGCAGTAAAAATGAGTTCTTTTACATGCTTTGACACGAACCCATTTCTCCGGGCATCATCAAGAAACACACAAAGAAAATCATAAAATCCATCAACATTGTACAGTCCAAGCGGTTTTTGGTGTATGTTCAAGTTTGCCCAAGATAAACTGTAAAAATTTCCTCTATCGTGCCCACGCCTCCTGGTAAAGCAATAAAAGCATCAGCACAGTTAATCATCTCTACTAGTCATTCAGACATACCTGGCACGATTAGTTCCTCACCGTTTGATGATCCAATAAGATTCGCCTCCGCCAAGGGTTTTTGGATGATTCCCAAGACTTGACTGCCTCCATCCTGTACAGCCTTTGAAACGATCCCCATTAGTTCAAGATTGCCACCGCCATATACTAAGTGCATATTCCTTACAGCAATGAATCGACCCAATTCATGTGCCGCTGTCACGTATTCTGGTTTAACACCAACAATGGTACCGCAAAACACACAGATGTTTTCAACCCGTCTTCTTGAAGTAGCTTCCATTTTTATCTGGATGCCTTCAAAGGTGCAATGATGAGTTGAATTTATAGAACCTGAAAAGGGTGAGTAATAATAGCACAAGTATCTTCCAAAGGAAGATTAGTAGCAAAATAGTAAATCGTGAAAGGTCAAAAAGTAGCTTGGATCCTGTCGGAGAAAATAACAAAACAAATCACAATTATTAGGAAAATACAAAGAGATATAATATTTACAATAATGTAACTGCTTGAATGACGTCTATGCGTCAGGGACAAGCTTCCCATCCAATTTTCTTATAAATTGCCAAACATGGTCTTTTAGAGTCAGATTCCCGAGACTTAATTGTTGTCTTTCTTTACGGAATTTTGCATATAACATGCGAATTTCGTGATACACATATCCACTGGGATGCGTCTCAAGAGTTTTAGATATGTCATCCAAAGACTCATTACTCAAACCGTCCCTAATGAAATTAATCTTATCTTCACGGTTATCAGACACCATTCCTAAAGATCGACAACGAGTATCACAAAACATACGAGCATATTTATAAAAAACACACATTCTTTTGGCTCTTCTCTTTTTAGCATATGTGCTTATTCCTAAACCAGGCAGATGTGAAATAAAAGAGTCAGAAGACTCACCTACCAATCGGACCCGTGCTTCAATAATCCAACGAATGTGAGTAGGCATACCTTTGATCATCAGTAGTCTCATCCGTTCTAAGCGAGCTTTGTAAACTTTTATCAGAGAATTTTTCAGGGAGAGAAGGAAATTGCTTGTGAAGATTTACGAGAGCATCTTCCATCTTGAAATGACTTAACCTGCAAAAACTAAACACACAAAAATTAAAAGACACCAAATCATAATATATACACAAATTACATGGGTTGCCTCCCAGCTAGCACTAAGTTTAATGTCGTCAGCTAGATATGATTTCCCGAAAGTTAGGCTGGATATGAAAGTGTGACACTTTCTTTTTGTCGCTCAAATGATTATCCCCAGTAGTGTTTGACACGTTGACTGTTAACCTTAAATGTGTTGTTGGACTTGGGGTTCTACAATTCAACAGCTCCATATGGTAAAACTTGAGTAATCTCAAATGAGCCTGACCACCTTGATTTCAGCTTTCCAGGGAAAAGTTTCAACCTTGAATCATATAACAACACCTGCTGCCCTGATTTCAATTGTGTACGCACTATTTTTGGTCATGCCATTTCTTGGTCTTCTCTTTGTATAATCTGGCATTTTCATAAGCCTGTAGGTGAAATTCCTCCAACTCATTGAGTTGGTGAAGTCTTTTCTCTCATGCAGCTTGTGGATCAAGATTCAACTTCTTCAGAGCCCAGTACGCCTTGTGTTCAAGCTCAACTGGCAGATGGCATGCTTTCCCGAACACCATTTGATATGGGGACATACCAATGGGTGTCTTGTAAGCTGTCCGGTAGGCCCATAATATGTCATCCAGTTTTTCAGACCAGTCCTTCCTTGTTGATCCAATGGTTCTGTCCAAGATTCTTTTGATCTCCCTGTTTGAAACTTCAACTTGCCCATTTGACTGTGGATGGTAAGCTGTGGCAACGTTATGAGTAACTCCGTATTTGGATATGAGTGTATTGAAGTATCTGTTGCAGAAATGTGTGCCACCATCACTGATAATCACCCGAGGTGTTCCGAAGCGAGTGAAATATTCTTTTTAAGGAACTTGATCACCACCTTTGAATCATTGGATGGGAGTGTAATTGCTTCAATCCATTTGGAGACGAAATCTACGGCAACCAGTATGTACAGGTTTCCAAATGATGGAACAAAAGGGTCACATAAAATCAATACCCCACACATCGAATATCTCCACTTCCAGAATATTTTGCAGAGGTCCTTCATTTCTCCTGGAAATATTTCCCATTCTCTGGCACCTGTTACATTGAAGAGTAAATAGATAAGCATCTTTAAAAATAGTGGGCCAGAACAAAACTGATTGTCGGACTTTGGCTGCAGTTTTGTTTCCACTGAATTATCCGCCATATGGTGATGAATGACAGTGTTGCAAGACACTGTTGACCTCCTCATGTGGAACACTTTGTCTCAATAATTGATCAGCATAATATTTGAACAGGTACGACTCATCCCATACATAGTGCTTGACTTATTTGAAGAACTTCTTTCGTTGCTGAGTTGTCCATTCTAACGGCCATTTTCCTGACACTATGTAGTTTATATAGTCAGCATACCTAGGGACATCGTGCTGTTTCATGGCAAATAACTGTTCATCTGGAAAAGTTTCTTTGATTATCAATTTTTTGCCAGCTATTTCTCCATTTTCAAGCCTCGATAAATGATCGCCACTTGGTTTTCTGTCCATTTTATGTCTCTGATCTACACATCGAATTCTTGAAGAAGAAGTATCCAACAGATCAATCTGGGCTTGGCATCTTTCTTCGCGATCAGATACTTGATTGCTGAATGATCTGTATAGACCACCACATTGGGACCCAACAAATAAGATTGAAATTTGTCAAAAGCAAACACAACTACAAGCAACTCTTTTTCAGTGGTTGTGTAGTTAAGTTGAGCTTCATTTAGAGTTCTGCTAGAGTAGTAAATGGCATGGAAAATCTTTGCTTTACGTTGTCCCAAAACTGCACCTACAGCAAAATCACTAGCATCGCACATCACCTCAAATGGAAGGGTCGATTTTTGCTTTGTCTACCTCAATTCCATTTTGTGAGATCCGATGTCCCAGAATGATGCCTTCTTATACCATGAAATGGCATTTTTCCCAGTTGAGTACCAGGTTGGTATCTTCGCATCTTTGTAACACATGTTCCAAATTTTGCAAGCAGTGGTCGAAAGAATCTCCAAACACGGAGAATTCATCCATAAAAACCTCCATACTCTGTTCCAGCATATCTGAGAAGATGGCTATCATGCAATGTTGGAATGTGGAAAAAGCATTACATAGTCCAAATGGCATTCTGCGGAAAGCAAAAGTACCATATGAACATGTAAATGTGGTTTTCTCATGATCTTCTGGGGCAATGGCAATTTGATTGTACCCCGAATATCCATCCAAAAAGCACTAGTACTCATGTCCCGCCAGTCTGTCTAGCATCTGATCAATGAATGGCAGTGGAAAATGGTCTTTCCTCGTTGCTTTGTTCAGTTTCCGGTAGTCTATGCATACTCGCCATCCAATCACTGTTCTTGTTGGAATCAACTCGTTCTTTTCATTTGTGACTACAATAATTCATCATTTCTTCAGTACACACTACATAAGACTCACCCAACTGCTGTCTAAGATGGGGTAAATGATGCCAGCATCTAACCATTTGATGATTTCTTTCTTCACGACCTCCTTTATAATTGGATTGAGTCTCCGTTGATGCTCCGCTGTGGGTTTGTACTCATCGTTCATCGGAATATTGTGCATCCAAAATGATGGACTAGTGCCTCGAATGCCTGCTATAGTCCAGCCAATGGCTTTCCTGTGTTCTCGTAACACTCTCAGCAAATTTTCTTCCTGCTCCAATGTTAGCGAAGAAGAAATAATAACAGGTAATTCAGAAGAGTTTCCAAGAAATGCATACCTGAGATGACTCGGCAATAGCTCCAGCTATGGTGGTTCTTCAATTGAGGGCTTGATTCGATCTTTCTTCGGAAGTTCCAGACTTTCCACTGATGGTGTCGTTTTGAATCGAAATGGCTTGTCAAGATAGTTGATACATTCTGAAATTTCAGCATCTAGCTCGATGTCAGTCATGTTGGTGATGCAAGCTTCAAGTTTATCCGTGGGAATTGTATCGGTATCCTGAATGATATTATCAACAACATCAATTCTGAAACATTCATCCTCTTTTTCATCACTCGGGAATTTCATGACTTTGAAAACATTAAAGGTTACTTCTTGGTCCTGCACTTTCATAGTTAGTTCTCCTTTTTGCACATCAATCACAGTTCTACCTGTAGCCAAGAATGGTCTCCCAAGGATGATAGGAACATCTTTGTCTTCTTCCATGTCAAGGATAATGAAATCTGTTGGGAGAATGAGTTTCGACTTTGACCAGCACATCTTCAACAACAACTCTCAGAAATGCGAGCGTTCGATCAGCAAGTTGCAGAGAGAATGAGGTAGGTATTGCTTCTCCAATTTGCAGTTTCCTGTAAATAGAAAAAGGCATTAAATTAACACTTGCACCTAAATCACATAAAACCTTACCGATATAATGTTCTCCAATAGTGCATGGGACAGTGAAACTGCCAGGATATTTCAACTTCGGGGGAAGTTTCCTTTGAATGATTGCACTGCATTCTTCCGTCAATGCCACTGTCTCTTAATCTCCCAATCTCTGCTTTCGTGAAAGAATATCTTTCATGAATTTGACATAGCTGGGTATTTCTTCCAACGCTTCTGCGAATGGAATGTTGATGTGCAACTTTTCGAACACCTCCAAGAATCGAGCAAACTGCTTGTCTAGTTTGTTTGTCTAGAGACGCTGTGGAAAAGGTGGAGGTGGAGTGAATTTTTCTTGATCTTTTTCCTTTGCTTCTTTTTCCTCCATCTGTGGAACTGCATCTTTAGGAACCTCTTCAATTGTTTCCTTGATTACAATATCTTTGTTGATTTTAGTACCACTTTTCAAAGTAATGGCTTGGCATTACTCCTTCCCTCAGTTCCTTGGATTTGGTTCTGTATTGCTAGGAAGTTTCCCTGGCGGTCTGTAACTCTGAGCATTGGCCAATTGTCCAATTTGATTCTAGTGCTTTGATGGAAGCAAATTGGCTTTGAAAAATAGCATCATATGCTGCTTGTTGCTTTTTGAACATCTCTGCAATCCATTCTTTCATTTCTGGTTCTTTTTCAAACTCATGGCTTTTGTTTTGCTGTTGAAATCCAGGTGGTGGATTTTTCTTTTTCCCTGAATTGTTGCTCCATGAAAAATTGGGATGATTCCTCCACCCTGGATTGTAGGTGTTGGAATATGGATTGTTCCCCTATCTGTTGAAATTATTGACATAGTTCACCGTTTCTTCATGTTGGTTTGGCTCTGGTGCTCCTCCATATGGTGAACTTGTGGCTCTGGCGATGTTTACAACTTGCGTGTTAAGTGTTTCCAGGCTTTTGTACATTTGCTCCAACTTAGTATTCACTGCTGAGTTAGCTCCAACTTCATAAATTCCGGCAATTCATTTAATCATGCTTCTTTCTGTTGGCCATAATGAATTGTTATTAGCCATTTCTTCGATTAAGTCTCAGGCTTGATCTTCTCCTTTTGCCATCAAAGCTCCTCCAGCAGCACCATTTCAGACTTCACTCTGGAGAATGATGTAACTGATGCTTGAACCTTTAATTCACTTGCCATAAAGCAGAGTCGATACCTTGTATCGCTTCCTCATACATAGCCGGTTCGTCTTCCTCAATAAGATTAATATCTACATAAGGTGAGATCAGAAACCCATACCTCTCAGGTTATTTTCTGAATCTCTCCGACCTATGCGATTTTTGTGTATTAGAAGATTGTGGTACAGTCTCATCTCTGATGAACAGTTCTGTTGGGTTTTCTAGGTCATCCCAAGATCAATTAAGCAATGAAAAGTGCGAATACATCAAAGTAAAGTTGCGAAAATACTCATTTTGATCAGATTTTGCGATGTGAAGAACATAAAACTTTTGCTCCATGGATGAAGCTCTCGGCCATTCCAAAAACTTTGTGCTCCTTGTTTCGGTCAACCCCTCCATTTGTGCTCCAAGCTCCAAGCTTTGTGAATGGAATCCATGCTCATGAATGGGTTTCCCTATCACCTTTGTGAGACTCCTTTAGTGTGCTAGCACTTGGAAATTTTGCCATAAAATTTCCTTAAAGCTTCTTGTAAGTCTCGGCCATGAGAGGAAATTAGAGAGAAAATGGCACCAAGGCCGAATGAGGGAGAGAGAGAGGAGATCAAGTTGTGTGTTGTGTTTTGATTTCAAAAATCAAATACATGTTACACTTTCTAAAATTGTACAAGGCATTAAAGCCTTCCAACAACTCACATCACTCACAAAAGTGACATCCATCACATCACTCAAAGTTGATGTGACTTCCATCTCAAGAATGACTAATGATGTGACGCGTGATGTGACTTGTGGGCCCAACTTGATTCGAAATGCGAGTGGGCCCGCAAACACTCCCGGGCTCGGGTCCGTTAATTCCGAATTAACGAATTTTCCGTTGCGACGTAATTAAATTAAATTAAATAATTATGCCTAGTAAAATTACTATTCACGTCGCTAGCGAATTAATTCTAAATTAACTCGTTCGCCCGAATTAAAATCCAATTTTAATTCCGCGTCGAAATCTAATTTCGTTTAATATATCGAATATATTATTTTATCAATTAATTCCAAATTAATCGTTCTCTCTCTTTAAATAGTATTTTATCCCAAATAAAATATCTTCGTAATTAATTATGTGCTAGTCATACGTCATCAGTGAATCTTCGGGAAGCGACCCATGAGATCCCCAGATATGTTGGCAGTAAATCCGGTCGTCGGACTATCCGAACACGTAAGTACCTAGTACTACGTTTTTACCGATTTACAAGACATGGTTGACTTCTAGCAAAGCATCATGCCTACCCAATTCTCCAGAAATATTCTTAAAGGAATATGTAATCTATATCAGGCGTAGTATACGTAGTATTGCGTATTACAATCCAGTATCAGATGTCACATGCTAGGCCTGGGGCTGGAATTGTGTTTGCCCCGTACGAATCACATATCGGATCTCTAGTAACTAGTCTCTTTAATCAGATAAACATGACCTAGTCATATTATCCCGATAGCTGCAGCATATAAGAGCACCAGTTCCGTATCCGAGGTGACCATCATCTCCATATGACTGAAGTGATACTTCCATCTTGAGATCACACCCAATACACTAAGAATCTCAATATACCCAGAAGAGGCGTACACATAACCTGTTAAAGCCCTGGATGACCAAAACCAAAGTATATTGATTATCGCAAGTATTAGCGGTGCAAGTCTCAGGTTAAGACAAAATACACCTACCCTGATTCGGACTTCCATAGACACATAGTCATACTGCCAATGGAATTCCGAGGGGTCTATCCAGAGCGAAGCTGTTTCCGTACCATCGGTAAACACAACCTTCTATTACACTTGCATGAGTATCCAATACCCAAATATATGAGAACTATGCCGTTATGCTCCCATAACACGCACATGTGCAATAATAGTCTATTCCACATTATTGATGTCCAATCTCGATAATACTACGACTAGGGATGTTTTAATGATTAAACCTTAGTGGATTAATATTGTCTCATATCTTATTAATCTGGAACTAATCATATGGACTTTTATCATTTATATATCCCGGTAATCCAATTACAAATGATAAAAGAGCAATTTCCTTTGTCACATAGTTAATTTGTACAACAACACTATGTTCTGTACAAATAGTGATGCTATGGGTCATAATTGTCCAACAATCTCCCACTTGGCCTATAGCCAATCACTCAAGTGTCCTACACTTGAACTATGTACGGTTCGCTCAAACTTCTGCTGAGAAACTGCTTTCGTCAGCGGATTTGCAAAGTTATCATCTGATGCGATTTATTCGATCATCACATTGCCACGATGTATGATCCGAACGAATCAGATGAATAGTTGAAGTATATACTTTGATCGTTGATGAGACCATTAATTCTTTAGCCTGTGTTGTAGCCTAGCTCAGCTGCTAACAGAACTACACCTAATCTGATTAGGATTATTTAGATCCAAAGTGTTTCTATTGCTGCCTCAGCTGCAATAATATTCCGCTTTTGTTATTTATACGGCAACAGTATCTTACTTGGAAGATTTCTAGCTCACTGTTCCGTTATTCAAACTATATAATACCTTTATTAAGACTTATAGTCGTCATTGTCGGTTTGGAAACTTGCAACGGTGAACCCAGTCACTTCAAGTTCTCCTTCTCCATAGATCAAGAAGGCATCATTAGTTCATCTAAGATACTTAAGGATGTTCTTAACATCAATCCAGTGACTATCACTTGGATTGGCCTGATTGTGACTCCATATGCTCAAAGCATATGAGACACCAGGTTGCGTACATTTATTTCAATGTACGAGTTCTCGGATAGTTCCAACAACCTTTAGATCTATCCCAGTAGATCTTTATTCGTAGAATAAAGGTTGTCTCTCACAAGTAGTCTACGGAGAATTTTCATGAAAGCCAAGCTTTCACCGATTGTATTATGGGAATATCATTTCCAAGAAATGATATGTCATCATTATATAGGACAATCATTGTCAGTGCGCTCCCACTAACCTCCTTATATACACAAGAATCATTTTCGTTTTGAATTAAATCATACACCATTATGATTACATCAAAACGACAGTTCCAAGAACGCAATGCTTACTTCAATCCATCAATGGATCGAATTAACTTGCAAACCTTGTTTGCTTGTTTAGGTATGACAAAACCGTCAGGATGTTGTAAACATCCTCCAAAAGGTTTTCGTTTAAGGAAAGCGATTTTGACGTTCAGCTGCCATATTTCATGAATGAAACATGCAGCTTTAGCAAGCATTATCCAAATGGATTTAACCATGGCAACGGGTAAAAGGTTTCTTCGTAATCGACACAATGTTGATAATGATAACTTTTCGCTACAAGCCTAGCTTAGTACGTTGGTATGTTGCCATCCATGTATGTCTTCCTTGAAGACTTATATAGTACCAAGAGGCACAATGCCTTCCGGTACAACATCTAGTGTCCAAACTTGGTTGATATACATGGAATCCATTTCGGACATCATGGCACTTTGCCATAATAGGGAGTCGATACCTTGTATCACTTCCTCATACGTAGTCGGTTCGTGTTCCTCAATAAGATTGACATCTTTATGAGGTTAGATTAGAAACCCATACCTCCCAGGTTGTTTTCTGACTCTCTCCGACTTACTCGGTTCTTGTGTATTCGAAGTCCTTGATGAACTGTTTGTGTTTCATTAAGGAATCGGTGCCTGGAACAGTATTACTCCGATTTTCATCGAGTTTTACTTTCCTCCCACTTACCACTGCATATAGGTATTCCTTTTAAGAAAACCACATGGAGAGCAACAATTAAATTATTCTCTTGTGAGTTGTATAAGTACTATATTTTGGTTACCCTATGATAACCTACAAATTAGGCACTTATCCAATTTGGGTTCTAGTTTGGTATCATCCAAACATATGCCTAGCATACCCAAATCTTCAGGAATGAGAAAATCCAGTTTCTTTCCTGTTCATATCTAATATGAAATCTATCTAACAGATTTTTATGGAACCTTATTCAAAATAAGTTTTGCACTGATTAAATGCGTATCCCTAGAAGGAAAATGGTAGCTCAGAGCGACTCTTAATTAACCTTATTATGTCTAAAAAAATTCGGTTTCTCTGTTCGGACACACCGTTCAATTGAGGTGTTCCGGGAGGAGTCTACTATGAAAGAATACTATACTCTTTCAAATATTCGAGAAACTTATTGCTTAAGTATTTTCATCATGGTCCAATCGTGATGGTTTAATACTTTAGCCGATCTGTCAGGTTACTTCGTGTCGAAACTCTTTGAATTTATCAAAAGTTTATGATCTATGTTTCAAAAGAAACACATAACCGTAACGCGATGCCACATCCGTAAAGGTTATGAAGTGTTCATAACCATAACGCGATTACTATAATCCAATTATATAATCAACTATTATTTGAAATAGTTTGAATACAGTCCAACTGTTTAATTTAAAACAACGATTAAATATTAGTCCAACTAATATATTTATGTATTAATTAATGACAAAAAATGAAATGAGCACGTATTGGGAAGTATCTAAACGAAATTGCAAATTTAATACTTGCCTCCCATTATTTTTCGGCGAGCCTCTAACCCTTTGTTGAGTACTCGGGAAACCTTGTTTCCTAGTGGGCTAGGATCCCGTTAAATAACACACAACCTTGACTTTGGCCAACAAATTGTATGATATTTAACTAGGTAGATCTCTAAGATCAATTGGATCTCATCCAACTCCTAGATCCAGTAGGTGGACATCCAAGTCCGAAACATATATCTAATATATGCCAATATATCCAATATATTGCCTAACCGTTTTCCTCTGAATCAACTAAGCTTTGGCTTTGGCACAACAAACTTAATGATTCCAGTTAAGCGGGACCCATTGACCTTGGAAAGCTTCGTAATCGATGTCGATGGATAAGAAGTGATCTTGACTTTGGCCAACAAATCACAACTTGGACAAGACATGCGATATGGAAGAAAGCCTTCAAGATTCAAACACATCCGCGATGGACAAAGGCCTTGACTTTGGCCAACAAACCAGTGCCAATCTTGGATCTTGAGAATGAATCATTCAATGGAAGGAAAACGCTTAATATTTGTTGAGGATTTCACGTAATTGGCAACCAATTAATTATCTTTGATTAGGTCTCATCATACACCCTTAAGCATGCATTCTAAAAGCATAATAAGGCGCGATAAATAAATTAATAATGATATGCTATGGATATTTAAAACAACTTGTTCCTAGAACAAATTGTTAAGCGGGACCCATTGACCTTGGAAAGCTTCGTAATCGATGTCGATGGATAAGAAGTGATCTTGACTTTGGCCAACAAATCACAACTTGGACAAGACATGCGATATGGAAGAAAGCCTTCAAGATTCAAACACATCCGCGATGGACAAAGGCCTTGACTTTGGCCAACAAACCAGTGCCAATCTTGGATCTTGAGAATGAATCATTCAATGGAAGGAAAACGCTTAATATTTGTTGAGGATTTCACGTAATTGGCAACCAATTAATTATCTTTGATTAGGTCTCATCATACACCCTTAAGCATGCATTCTAAAAGCATAATAAGGCGCGATAAATAAATTAATAATGATATGCTATGGATATTTAAAACAACTTGTTCCTAGAACAAATCTCTCCCTTTCCTCTCTCCCGCTAGCACAAATCTTATTTCTACCCAATTACATAACACTTCTAAAGAAACCTCATTTACATTGAGGGGAATAGCTAAAAAGAGAAATACAAAGAGTCAAGAGGTAATAGGCTGGACACGCAGGTCCAATTTAATAAATTCTAAATTTATTACAACAATTTCCAAAATTGCCCTCACCTATCTAATATCCATCTGATATACATTATTCACACATCACATCCATGTATTCACACAAAACATGTTATCAATCAATCTAATCCAATTAATTTATCTGAAATTAATGACCATCCAATGTTCAAACAACGATTTGATTTGCGCGAGTCTAACTCGTTTTAAGAATAAGTACTCAAAGTACGAATTCTTGAATTATATCAAACTACAACATTAAATCCAATTTAATTTGTATTCAATACTAATTCTTTATTTAATTCCAAATTAAATAATTACACTTTTATTAATGAGCCTTTGCGACTTAGATTCCAAATCTAATCATTACGGGGTCTCAAAGCCCAATTAACATCCAATGTCAATTTAATTAAAGTCCAATAGGCTTTCAATTAATTTATAAGGCATGGACTTTGGCAACCAAAGCCCAAAAAGGAATCACCCTTTGCCAAAAATCAATTTAGGCCCATTAGGCTCAATTATAATATTAAAGGCCCATTTAATCATATTTGAACTTTATGTAAATGGTTTTATGCCCAATTGGATCCAACCAATTAACCTAAACCAAACTTGGCCTAACCAAGCCCATTAAGCCCAAATACAACTTTATTAGCCCAATTCCAAATTTAGCCCAACCAATTTAATCACAATATTCCAAATATCACAATTAAATTATTTAAAGTGTATTAGCCATAATTAATTAGTCAAATTAACATTTCCAAAATACCAATTTACATAATTAATCATGCTTATTATCATCAACACATGACCAATATTATTGAATCAAAAAATCATCTCATTTCCATGCTTACTAGCTCACGACAATTTAGGGTTTTTAAAATCGATTTCGATTTCAATCCAATTAAATCCTAAATCAATTTATCCCAAGTCTTTCAACTCATCCAATGATCAAAAAACAAAAATCACCATGACTATTTAGGGCATGTAACTTTCGGCCAAGCCAAAATTTGGGGGAAAAATTAATCCAATTCATTTTCATCAAATTGATCATGCATAACTCTAAGTTATCATCATTCAAGCATATTCAAACAATCAATTTTATCAAATCATACTCAAATCAATTTCACCCTAAATCAATTTCATGCTTAATCAAGGCTCTTGATACCATTGTTGGGTTTTCTAGGTCATCCCAAGATCAATTAAGCAATGAAAAGTGTGAATATATCAAAGTAAAGTTGCGGAAATACTCACTTTGATCGGCTTTTGCGATGCGAAGAACACAAAACTTTTGCTCCATGGATGAAGCTCTCGGCCATGTCCAAACTTTGTGCTCCTTGTTTCGGTCAACCCCTCCATTTGTGCTCCAAGCTCCAAGCTCCAAGCTTTGTGAATGGATTCCATGCTCATGAATGGGTTTCCCAATCACCTTTGTGAGACTCCTTTAGTGTGCTGGCACTTGGAAATTTTGCCACAAAATTTCCATAAAGCTTCTTGTAACTCTCGGCCATGAGAGGAAATTAGAGAGAAAATGGCACCAAGGCCGAATGAGGGAGAGAGAGAGGAGATCAAGTTGTGTGTTGTGTTTTGATTTCAAAAATCAAATACATGTTACACTTTCCAAAAATTGTACAAGGCATTAAAGCCTTCCAACAACTCACATCACTCACAAAAGTGACATCCATCACATCACTCAAAGTTGATGTGACTTCCATCACAAGAATGACTAATGATGTGACGCGTGATGTGACTTGTGGGCCCAACTTGATTCGAAATGCGAGTGGGCCCGCAAAAACTCCCGGGCTCGGGTCCGTTAATTCCGAATTAACGAATTTTCCGTTGCGACGTAATTAAATTAAATTAAATTAAATAATTATGCCTAGTAAAATTACTATTCACGTCGCTGGCGAATTATTTCTAAATTAACTCGTTCGCCCGAATTAAAATCCAATTTTAATTCCGCGTCGAAATCTAATTTCGTTTAATATATCGAATATATTATTTTATCGATTAATTCCAAATTAATCGTTCTCTATCTTTAAATAGTATTTTATCCCAAATAAAATATCTCTGTAATTAATCCCAGATTAATTTTCTCTCTCTTATAATTAATCCTAGATTAATTATGTGCGAGTCATACGTCATCGGTGAATCTTCGGGAAGCGACCCATGAGATCCCCAGATATGTTGGCAGTAAATCCGGTCGTCGGACTATCCGAACACGTACGTACCTAGTACTACGTTTTTACCGATTTACAATACATGGTTGGCTTCTAGCAAAGCATCGTGCCTACCCAATTCTCCAGAAATATTCTTAAAGGAATATGTAATCTATATCAGGCGTAGTATACGTAGTATTGCGATCTAGTATCGGATGTCACATGCTAGGCCTGAGGCTGGAATTGTGTTTGCCCCGTACGAAGCACATATCGGATCTCTGGTAACTAGTCTCTTTAATCGGATAAACATGACCTAGTCATATTATCCTCATAGCTGCAGCATATAAGAGCACCGGTTCCGTATCCTAGGTGACCATCATCTCCATATGACTGAAGTGATACTTCCATCTTGACATCACACCCAATACACTACGATTCTCAATATACCCAGAAGAGGCGTACACATAACCTGTTAAAGCTCTGGACGAACAAAACCAAAGTATATTGATTGTCGCAAGTATTAGCGGTGCAAGTCTCAGGTTAAGACAAAATACACCTACCCTGATTCGGACTTCCATAGACACATAGTCATACTGCCAATGGAATTCCGATGGGTCTATCCAGAGCGAAGCTGTTTCCGTACCATCGGTAAACACAACCTCCTATTACACTTGCATGAGTATCCAATACCCAAATATATGAGAACTATGCCGTTATGCTCCCATAACATGCACATGTGCAATAATAGTCTATTCTACATTATTGATGTCCAATCTCGATAATACTACGACTAGGGATGTTTTAATGATTAAACCTTAATGGATTAATATTGTCTCATATCTTATTAATCCGGAACTAATCATATGGACTTTTATCATTTATATATCCCGGTAATCCAATTACAAATGATAAAAGAGCAATTTCCTTTATCACATTGTTAATTTGTACAACAACACTATGTTATGTACAAATAGTGATGCTATGGGTCATAATTGTCCAACAATCTCTCACTTGGCCTATAGCCAATCACTCAAGTGTCCTACACTTGAACTATGTACGGTTCGCTCAAACTTCTGCTGAGAAACTGCTTTCGTCAGCGGATTGGCAAAGTTATCATCTGATGCGATTTATTCGATCATCACATTGCCACGATGTATGATCCGAACGAATCAGATGAATAGTTGAAGTATATACTTTGATCGTTGATGAGACCATTAATTCTTTAGCCTGTGCGGTAGCCTAGCTCAGCTGCTAACAGAACTACACCTAATCTGATTAGGATTATTTAGATCCAAAGTGTTTCTATTGCTGCCTCAGCTGCAATAATATTCCGCTTTTGTTATTATACGGCAACAGTATCTTACTTGGAAGATTTCCAGCTCACTGTTCCGTTATTCAAACTATATAGTACCTTTATTAAGACTTATAGTCGTCATTGTCGGTTTGGAAACTTGCAACGGTGAACCCAGTCACTTCAAGTTCTCCTTCTCCATAGATCAAGAAAGCATCATTAGTTCATCTAAGATACTTAAGGATGTTCTTAACATCAATCCAGTGACTATCACTTGGATTGGCCTGATTGTGACTCCATATGCTCAAAGCATATGAGACACCAGGTTGCGTACATTTATTTCAATGTACGAGTTCTCGGATAGTTCCAACAACCTTTAGATCTATCCCAGTAGATCTTTATTCCTAGAATAAAGGTTGTCTCTCACAAGTAGTCTACGGAGAATTTTCATGAAAGCCAAGCTTTCACCGATTGTATTATGGGAATATCATTTCCAAGAAATGATATGTCATCATTATATAGGACAATCATTGTCAGTGCGCTCTCACTAACCTCCTTATATACACAAGAATCATTTTCGTTTTGAATTAAATCATACACCATTATGATTACATCAAAACGACAGTTCCAAGAACGCAATGCTTACTTCAATCCATCAATGGATCGAATTAACTTGCAAACCTTGTTTGCTTGTTTAGGTACGACAAAACCGTCAGGATGTTGTCAACATCCTCCAAAAGGTTTTCGTTTAAGGAAAACGTTTTTGACGTTCAGCTGCCATATTTCATGAATGAAACATGCAGTATTAGCAAGCATTATCCAAATGGATTTAACCATGGCAACGGGTAAAAGGTTTCGTCGTAATCGACACAATGTTGATAACGATAACTTTTCGCTACAAGCCTAGCTTAGTACGTTGGTATGTTGCCATCCATGTATGTATTCCTTGAAGACTTATATAGTACCAATAGGCACAATGCCTTCCGGTACAACCTCTAGTGTCCAAACTTGGTTGATATACATGGAATCCATTTCGAACATCATGGCACTTTGCCATAATAGGGAGTCGATACCTTGTATCACTTCCTCATACGTAGTCTGTTCGTGTTCCTCAATAAGATTGACATCTTTACGAGGTTAAATCAGAAACCCATACCTCTCAGGTTGTTTTCTGACTCTCTCTGACTTACGCGGTTCTTGTGTATTCGAAGTCCTTGATGAACTGTTTATGTTCCATTAAAGAATCGGTTCCTGGAATAGTATTACTCTGATTTTCATCGAGTTTTACTTTCCTCCCACTTACCACTGCATATAGGTATTCCTTTTAAGAAAACCGCATGGAGAGCAACAATTAAATTGTTCTCTCGTGAGTTGTATAAGTACTATAATTTGGTTACCCTAGGATAACCTACAAATTAGGCACTTATCCAATTTGGGTTCTAGTTTGGTATCATCCAAAAATATGCCTAGCATACCCAAATCTTCAGGAATGAGAAAATCCAGTTTCTTCGATTAAGTCTCAGGTTTGATCTTCTTTGTTTTCCATCAAAGCTCCTCCAGCAGCACCATTTCAGACTTCACTCTGGAGAATGATGTAACTGATGTTTAAACCTTTATTTCGCTTGCCATAAATCGGATTCAATACCTTGTATCGCTTCCTCATACATTGTCGGTTCGTCTTCCTCAATAAGATTAATATCTACATAAGGTGAGATCAGAAACCTATACCTCTCAGGTTGTTTTATGACTCTCTCCGACCTATGCGGTTTTTGTGTATTAGAAGATTGTGGTACAGTCTCATCTCTGATGAACAGTTTATGTTCCATGAGGGAGTCGGTTCCAGGAACAGTATCACTCAGATTTTCATCGAGTTCTACTTTCCTCTTACTTACCACTGCATTTAGGAATTTATTTTCTAGGAATACCGCATGGAGAGCAACAAATGTTTTGTTCTCTTGTGGGTGGTAGAAGTAATATCCTTTGGTTTCCCTAGGATAACCTACAAATAGGCACTTATCCGATTTGGGTTCTAATTTGGTTCTATCCAAACTTTTAACGTATGCCCAGCATCCCCAAATCTTCAAAAATGAGAAACCCGGTTTATTTCCTGTCCATATTTCATATGGAGTCTGTCCAATAGACTTTGACGGAACGATATTCAAAATAAGTATTGCAATGTTCAATGCGTATCCCCATAAGGAAATTGGTAGCTCAGTGCGACTCATCATTGACCTTACCATGTCCAACAAAGTTCAGTTTCTCCGTTCGGACACACCATTCAGTTGAGGTGTTTCGGGATGGGTCCACTATGAAAGAATACCATATTCTTTTAAGTAATCAATAAACTAATTGCTTAAGTATTCTCCACCATAGTCCGACCGTAATGTTTTAATACTTTTGTCGGTCTGTTTTTCTACTTCGTGTCGAAACTCTTTGAATTTCTCAAAAGTTTCCGACTTGTGTCTCATAAGATACACATAACCATAATGCGATGCATCATCCGTAAAGATTATGAAGTATTCATATCCACCTTTAGCCTGGCTAGACATGGGCCCACATACGTCACTATGAACAAGGGCTAACAGTTCAGTGGCACGTACACCTCTACCACTAAAAGGTGGTTTAGGCATCTTACCTAATAAACAGGATTCGCAGACGTCATATGAATTAGGATCAAATCTGTCCATGTATCCACTCTTCGAAAGTGTGGATATACGAGTCTTGTTAATGTGTCCCAGACGATAATGTCACAGATAAGTTTCATTTGTTTTACTCAATTTGAGCCTTTTGTTTGTCATGTTATATGTTTGAGATTCATTTATATTCAAAATATAAAGACCATTATTAACATCAGCTGTATATATCAAAACATCATCTTTATATACAAAACACCCAGTGTTCCGAAATAAAAAGGTATACCCGCATCGGGTTAAATTAGATATAGAGATGATATTCCTAGTCAAACGAGGTACAAAATAACAGTCTCTTAAGTTAAGTACATGACTCGAGGGCAGATTCAAAACATATGTGCCAACGGCCAAAACGACGACTCTTGTCCCATTTCCGATTCAGAGGTCGATCTCTCATGAAGCCAGTCTCCTGCTAATCTACAGATCCTGCACATCAGTACATATGTGAGTACCACATCCAGAATCAAAAATCCAATTTTTAAAACCAGTGGTGGACATGTTTATTTCAATAACAAACATACCTGAAGCTGGAGCCTTGCCCGCCTTCACTTCCTTCATGTGCGCCTTGTACTAACGGTAGTCATGCTTCTAGTAACCCCGTTTGCCATAGTGTAGGCAGACATCTTGGGATATGTCCTTCGTCTTCCTAGAAGACTTTGATGATTTTCCCTTGCCCTTCATTTTCTTCTTCTTCACACCTCCAGTAGCCTTCGGCCAAGCCTTGGCCTTATGAGATGTCAAAGTAAGATGCGCCTCGCGCTTCTTGCCCTTCAGAAGCTTTGGCTCTTCCACCTTGAGCATAGCCATCAACTCTCTAAGATTATTCTCTTGGTTCATCATGTTGTTGTTCATGATGAACCCGCCCCAGCAGTCGGACAGAGACTATAAGATCAAATCTATAGAAGTCTCGGCCTCAAAGGTTATGCCTAGTTGTTTGATGTCAGCAATCATCTGTGACACATAGTGCTCGACAGATGTACCATCTGATATACACGAGAAAAAGAGCTTCTATTGTAATTCGTACTTCTAAGATCTAAGGTTAGATCTGTGAAAGTCATTCAATTTCAACATCATGTTGTAAGGATCCAATCAGTTGTTCTGATGACGAAATTGCGGAGTCATTGCAGCAAGCATGACGGACTGAACAGTAAAGTTATCATCACGGTGAGTCTTCCAAAGCTCATGCTCTACTATTTGCTCAGGTCCTGGCTCAGGCCCAATAGGTCTCTCTATCAAATAGAGTAACTTCTCAGCTCCCAGGACTATCCTGAGGTTCATCTTGCAATATGGAAAATTGGAGCCGTTAAAGACATTATCACCCATGACGATGTCTCTAATGCTAATCTTTCCAGCCATCTCGATTGCAATAGTCTAACTATTCAATCAACGATATCAGGTACACTCAAAATGTAATGGTTACTATAGTCCAACTATATAACCAACTACAATTGGAGTAGTGTCTTGTACAGTCTAACTGTTCAAAGAAAGCAATAAAATAAATATTAGTCCAACTAATATATTTATAACGACGATAAATAAAATAAAAGAGTGTGTATCAGCAAGTATTAAACGAAATTGTAAATTTAATACTAGCCTCCCACTATTTTTTGGCGAGCCTCTAACCCTATGTTGAGTACTCAGGAAACCCAGTTTCCTAGTGGGCTAGGATCCCGTTAAATAACACAACCTTGACTTTGGCCAACAAGCTGTATGAAACTTAACTACGTAGATCTCTAAGATTAATTGGATCCCATCCAATTCCTAGATCTGGTAGGTGGACCTCCAAGTCCAAGATATATATCCAAGATATATTCTCTAACCTTTTCCTCTAAATCAACTAAGCCTTGGCTTTGGCTCAACAAGCTTAATGATTCCAGTTAAGCGTGACCCATTGACAGTGGGAAAGCTTCGTAATCCACGTCGATGTACAGAAGTGACCTTGACTTTGGCCAACAAGTCACAACTGCCCAAGACATGCGATATATAACAAAGCTTTCGTGGTTCAAACACATCCGCGATGGACAATGATCTTGAATTTGGCCAACAAATCAAAGCCAATCTTGGATCTTGAGAAAGAACCACTCAATGGAAGGAAAAACTCTTAATATTGATATGCGGGTTTTTCGCGTAAATTGGCAACCAATTTATTATCTTTGATTAGGTCTCATCATACACCCTTAAACATGCATTCTAAAAGCATAATAAGGCGCAAATAAATTAATAATGATATGCGGAATGGATATTTAATATAATTTGTTCCTAGAACAAATCACTCTTTTTCCTCTCTCCCACTAGCATTTTACATACTTCTACCCAATTGCATAATACATTAAAGAAACCTCATTTACATTGAGGGGAATTGGTGAGAAGAGAAATACAAAGAGATAAGGAGGTGAAAGGCTGGACACTCAGGTCCAATTTAAATAAATTATAAATTTATAACAATTTCCAAAATTGCCCCCACCCATTTAATATCCATCCGATATACATTATTCATACAAATACATCCAAGTAATCACACAAAGCATGATGTTCAATCAATCTAATCCAATTAATTAATCTTTGATTAATGACCATCCAATGTTCATACAATTATTTGATTTGCGCGAGTCCAAATCGTTTAAGAACAAATACTCAAAGTAAGTATTCTTGAATTATATCGAACTATAATTTTAAATCCAATTTAAATTGTATCCAATACTAATTCATATTTAATTCCAAATTAAATAATTACACTTATAATTGTTCATTTTAGACTTGGATTCCAAATCCAATCTAAATGGATCTCAAAGGCCCAATTAGCATCCAATATTATTTAATTAAAGTCCAATGGGCTTTCAATTAATTCTTTAGGCATGGGCTTTAGCCATAATGGATCAAACCCAAAATGCCAAGTCCCAAATAGGAATCACCCTATGCTAAAAATCAATTTAGGCCCATTAGGTCCAAATAAATTTTTAAAGGCCCAAATGTCATATTTGGACTTTATGGAAATGGTTTTAGGCCCAATTGGATCCAACCCAATTGTCCAAAACCAAACTTGGCCCAACCAAGCCCATTAGCCCAAATATAACAAATTAGCCCAATCCAATTTTAAAGATTAATTTATATTAACATAATATTCCTAATATCACATTAATTTAATTAAAGTGTAATTAATACAATTAATCAACTAATCTAATGTTTCCAAAACACTAATTAATCCAATTAATCATGCTAAATATTTTAATTCATGTCCAACACAAATTGAAGCGAAATCAATTCATTCTAGCATGCTATAGCTCACGACAATAGGAAAAAATAATATCCAATTTTGATTTCAATCCAATAAAATCATCAGTCAATATTCATTTCATGCCTTAAACTCATCCAATAGTCTAAATCAAAAATTACCATGAGTGTTCCATGGGTTCATGCATTCGGCCAAGGGATGTATTTGGGGAAAAATTAATCCAATCAATTTTTAACAATCCAATTGTACATAACTCAAAGTTATCATCATCCAACCATAACCAAACAACCAATTTCAAATTTTCGTACTCCAATCATAAAATCCTCAAATAAAGTCCATAAACCCTAGAATTTTAAATCAAGTTTAGGTGGCACTATGTTACCATTATTAGTGTCCTAGATATTCCAATGATCTCTAAACATTGATTATAGTGTGAATAATCAAGATAAGTTTGTGCAATTAACTTACATTGATTGCATGAGAAGTTCAAAACTTTCTATTGTAGATGGAAGCTCCAAGCTTTGTAATGAATTCCAAACTCAAGGGTGAGTTTCCCTATCACCTTCAAAGACTCCCAAAGTGCTAGCAATGCTTGAAATTTTACAACAAAATTTCTAAGTAGTGAGAAGAAGCTCACGGCAATAAGAGGAGGGAGAGGAGAGAGTTTGATATTTTTTTTTTCCAAAAACTAATACACAAGTTGACTTCCAAAGTTGTGTATTTCTTTTCCAAAAGGCAAGTTGTGTTTCCAAAGTTGGTGGTTGAGAGAATTAAATGAATTAATTACTTTTCCTAACTACTTCCATCACATGTCAAACAATTGATGTAAGTTGTGGGTCTCACCTCTTTAAATTCAAAATTCAAGTTGGCTTACACAACACACTTGCGCCCGGTTTCGTTTAATCCGACTAAATGAATTTTCCAATGCGACGTAATTAAATCCAATTTAATTAAATAATAATGCCTCGTAAAATTATTACGAAAGTCGGTCATGAATTAATTCCAAATTAATTCGTTCGCTTGAATTAAAATCCAATTTTAATTCCGTATTGAAATCCAATTTTAATTAATGTATCTGATATATTATTTTAGCTCAATTAAATAAATTTAATAGTAAAATTCAATTTAACTATTAAATTTACTTTGCCGATTAATTCCAAATTAATCACGTTCTCTCTTCTAGACGAATTTAATCCCAGATTAATTTTTGCCGTAATTAATCCCAGATTAATTTTTTCTCTCATAATTAATCCCAGATTAATTCTGTTCGAGTCAAATGTCATCGGTGAATCTTTGGGAAGCGACCCAAGAGATTTCTGGATATGTTGGCAGTAAATACGGTCGTCGGCCTATCCGACACTTGCGTACCTCAAACCAATTTCTCACCGATTTACAAGACATGGTTGGCTTCTAGCAAAGCACTGTGCCTACCCAATTCTCCATATATATTCAACGAGGAATATATAATCTGTGTCAGGCATAGTATACAATGTATTGCGTAATAAGATCCAGTATCGGATGTCACATGCTAGGCCTAGGGCTAGAATTGTGTCTGTCCCGTACGAAGCATATATCGGATCACTAGCAACTAGTCTCTGTAATCGGATAATCATGACCTAGTCATACTATCCCGATAGCTGCAGCATTTAAGAGTACTAGTTCCGTATCCTGCATGATCATCATCTCCATATGACTGAAGTGATACTCCCATCTTGACATCACATCCAATAGACTACGATTCTTAGTAAACCCAGAAAAGGCGTACACAGAACCTGTTAAAGCTCCGGACGACCAAAACCAAAGTATACTGATTGTCGCAAGTATTAGCGATGCAAGTCTCAGGTTAAGACCACATACACCTACCCTGATTTGGATTCCCATAGACACATAGTCATACTACCAATGGGATTCCGCGGGGTCTATCCAGAGCGAAGCTGTTTCCGTACCATCGATAAACACAACCTCCTATCATACTTGCATAAATATCCAATACTCAAATATATAAGAACTATATCGTTAAACTTCCATAACGCGCACACGTGTAATACTAGTCTATTCCACATTATCGATGTCCAGTCTCGATAATACTATGACTAGGGATGTTTAATGATTAAACCGTTCGTGGATTAATACTGTCTCATATCTAATTAATCCGGAACTAATCATATGGACTTTTATCATTTATATATCCAAGAATGATAAATAATAATTTCCTTTGTCAAATAGTTAATTTGTACAAAAACACAATGTCTTTTACAAATAGTGATGTTATGGGTCATAATTGTCCAACAACTAATACGTCCGCTTGAGAATTTTCACTTCTTGAAACTTGGGTTATTGTTAGTTTCTCAAATATTGACTGAATATCTTTTACCTTCTATAAGTAGGATGCCATCTGAGGATCTCGTGCTTGATATGACCGTTGGAATTGGTTGACAATCAATTGTGAATCAGACTTCATTTCTATTTTTTTGCTCCAAGTTCATTGGCCAAGGTCAGACCTGCTATTAATGCCTCATACTCTACCTCATTATTGGTGACTCTGAAACCACACTTGACTGCTTGTTGTAGTATGTCATCTTCAGGAGTAATGATCACTATTCCCAGACTGCAACTTTCCTTATTGCTAGATCCGTCGACTGCAAGCTTCCAGGAAGTAGTTGAATGGATAGAATGGACTTCTGATTCAGTTGTAATTTATAGGTTGGGACTGAAGTCAGCAATAAAATCTGCTAAGACCTGAGACTTGATTACGGTCTTGGGCAGGTAAGTGATGTCGTGTTCTCCAAGGTCCATTGCCATTTCATCAACCTCTCAGATAGCTTCAGCTTATAAAGTATGCTTCTCAAAGGAAATGATGTATAAACTGTGATTGGGTGCCATTAAAAATAGGGTCAAAGCTTATTAGCATCCATTACTAAAGCCAACATCGATTTCTCCATTTGAGGGTAGCGTGACTTTGCAACCAGCAGTGTTTTACCCATATAGTAGACTGGGAGTTGACTCCCCTCTTCTTCTCTGATCAAGACTGCACTGACTGCTTATTTTGAAACTCCTAAGTAGAGAAAAAGCCTTTCATTGTTGAGTGGTTTCGATAGCAGAGGTGGGGAGGTCAGATACCGTTTGAGTTCTTTCAAAGCTTCCTCGCAGGCTGAAGTCCATTCGAAGTTCTTTTATTTCTTAGGGGCTGAGAAGAACAAAAAGCTTTTGTCTGTAAACTTGGAGATGAACTTATTAAGTGCAACAATTCTCCCTGCTAGTCGCATGACATCTTTTGGGCTGGTAGGAGATGGGATATCAAGGATGGATTTGATATGATCTAGATTTGCTTCTATTCCTCGTCGAATGACCACATATCCTAAGAATTTCCCTGAAGTGACACCGAATGCGCATTTAGTGGGGTTTAACTTCATCCCATACTTGTCAATTATGTTAAAGGCTTCCTCCAGGTGCCCTAGATGTTGCTCTGATTTTGAAGATTTTACCAGCATGTCATCTATGTATACCTCCATAGTTTTTCCAATTTGTTTAGAGAACATCTTGTTGACCAGACGTTGAGGCCGAATGGCATCACCTTGTAACAATATATGCCTCGGTTGGTGACAAAGGCAGTCTTCTCTTGGTCGTCTGAATGTATGAGGATTTGATTGTAGCCAGAATATGCATCCATGAAACTCAATAATTCATGCCCAGCTGTAGCATCAACCATTGAATCAATGTGAGGCAGATGAAATGAATCTTTTGGACAAGCTTTGTTCAAGTATGTGAAATCGATACAGACTCGCCATTTCCCATTCTTCTTTTGAACTACTACCACGTTGGCATGCCATTCCGGAAATTGAACTTCTTTGATGGCTCCATTTTGTAATAATTTTTGAACTTCTTCATCAATGATTTGATTTCTCTTTGGAGCGAACTTCCTTCTCTTTTGTCTGACAGGAGGGTAATCTGGATCCATATCGAGTTCATGAGTAATCAACTCAGGGTCGATCCCGGTCATGTCTTTGTGAGACCATGAGAAGTGGTCGTGTCGCTTCTTCAAGAAGTCAATCAAGTCAGCTCGTAGATTGGGATCAAGATTAGCTCTAATATGCGACTTATGATCTGTATGTTGTAGGTGAATTTGGACCTTTTCAAGTTCTTCTATATTTAGTAGTGTCGGCTCCATAGTGTGAGATCCATTCTGTAATTGCTATGTAGATTGAGTTTTTACTTTCAAGGTTGTTTGATAACAGCTTCTGAAAGTGGCTTTGTCTCCTTTTATTTCTTGAATCCCCCATTTGGTAGTGAACTATAGAAATTGGTGATAAGTGGATTACACTGCCCTCATTTCATGAATCCAAGGTCTACCAATAATAAGGTTGTAGGCTGAGGGACAGTCTAAGATTAAGAATACAGTCATCTTATTGATCCCCCTACGTAGACTGGAAGAGACACTTCTCCCATTGTGAATTTTTATTCTCCACTGAATTCAATTAGTACCGTCGTCCGTTTGTTTACCTTCTCCAGCTCGGCTCCCATATCCACAAGCGATGTGGAAAAAATGATGTTGGTTGAAGATTTTGTGTCGACTAACACACGTTTGATCATGAAATTCGCCATTTGTAAGGAAATCACCAAAGCATCATGGTGTGGATTCATGCGACTGGAATTGCTGTCGTCTGGGAATTCTATTGTTTTTTGGTGAACATCCATTCAACTGACATTGTAGAATGAGGAATGTCTCTTGCAGCAACTCTTGAGTGTCGTTTGGAAGAAGAATGTGATACACCACTAACTTTTGATCCTCATGAGATGAAATTTACTGTGTTGTTAATTGGTGGAGGTGGGATTGGGCCTTCTCCTTGACCATCTCTTTCATCTCTTCAGGCTAATGTCGTTATTCCTTTCTCTGTGAGTAAGTCTCTTAGAAATCCCTTGTTCAATAGCTTCAAGACTTCAAATCTCGATGGAATTCACACCACTTACTGAAGTCTTTCTTTGTGGAGCCTTCCTGGAGCGTGGGGGCCATTTCACCTCATTCCCCATCTTTCTGAGGACTGAAACTAATTCTCCTGGGGAAACTGTGAAATTGTAGTCTGGAAGCCTATATCTGTTTGTAGGCGTTCTTTCTTGTTCCTTGTATGGCAAATGTCGATGGTTGAAATCTTTTTGAAGGGGGTGATGTTCCCTCCTTTGATGGATCCTCCTATCTGACGATTGAGGAGTTTTTCTCTTGAATACTTTGTGTGATTTGTGTATCTTTTCATTTTGTAGGCTGTAATAACTTTCCTTCTTCTTGTTCCTTTTGTCTTCTTCCCATCTGATTTCAATTTGGGCTCGAGCCAAAGCCTTATCCATCGAGTAGCATCGAAATTGAGTGAGCTTCTTGTAAAGTGCACTATTTGAGAGTAATCCATTTCTGAAAGCTTCTACTGTAGTAGGTTGATGGAGATTTGGAATATTTATCCTCTCTTTGTTGAAGCAGGCCACGGGCTTCGTAATGATTCTCATTTCTTTTATTGGATGGCGTTGAGGTCATCAATGGTCTTCTCGAGCTTACAAGAACTTCCAAAATTCTCCACAAATTTGTCTGCTAGTTGTTGGTATGACTCAATGGACCTGTATGGTAGGTTGATGAACCAGATGAGGGCTGGTCCTGCCAACATTTCTCTGAATCCTCTACACATTACAGCTTCCCATTGGTGGGGAGCCAAGCCAGTTGACATCATTTTATATTTAAAATGGACAACATGGTCGTTTGGGTCTGTGGATCCGTCATACAGCTTCATATCTGGTGGGCTGAACTTCCTTGGCAGCTCGACAGATGTGATAGTCTCCAAGAAAGGAGTGTCAGAAATCGTTCCAGCTCTGCTCTTTCTAATTGGTAGTCTCACTCCTGGTAGATTGTACATAACTGCTTCATTGAACTCCATCATTTCTCTTCTCATAGTTGATGCAACTTGCTGTGTTTGGTCAACTAGGGAAATTGGCAGATTCTTTGGGCCATGGTCACTTGGTGGATTATCATATGCCACTTCGTTAAATGCCCCCAAGAGGTTGGATGGGATCGCGGGATTGTTGGGTTGATATGGAGTGTCACGATGTTGAGAGGTTGAAGAGATTTGCTCCAACTGTTTTTGAAGGTTTGTGTTGGAGTTTCGCATGGTCAGGTTCTCTTCCTCTAAAGTTCGTAATCTTTCTTGGAGCATGTGTTGGACAATTATGACCCATAGCATCACTATTTGTAAAAGACATGGTGTTTTTGTACAAATTAACTATGTGACAAATGAAATTGCTCTTTTATCATTTTGTAATTGGATTACTTGGATATATAAATTATAAAAGTCCATATGAATAATATCGGATTAATAAGATATGAGACAATATTAATCCACGAAAGGTTTAATCATTAAATATCCATAGTCGTAGTATTATCGAGACTAGACATCGGTAATACGGAATAGGCTAATATTACACTTGTGCGCGTTATGGAAGCTTAACAACATAGTTCTCATATATTTAAGTATCGGAAACTTATGCAAGTGTGATAGGAGGTTCTGTTAGCCGTTGGACCGGGAACAGCTTCGCTCTGGATAGACCCCTCGGAATCCAATTAGTAGTATGACTATGTGTCTATGGAATCCGAATCAGGGTAGGTGTATGTGGTCTTAACCTGAGACTTGCATCGCTAATACTTGCGACAATCAGTACGCTTTAGTTTTGGTCATCCAGAGCTTTAACAGGTTCTGTGTACGCCTCTTCTGAGTTTACTGAGAATCGTAGTGTGGTGTGATGTCAAGATGAAAGTATCATTTCAGTCATATGGAGATGATGATCACACAAGATACATAACTAGTACTCTTAAATGCTACAACTATCGGGATAGTATGACTATGTCATGATTATCCGATTACATAGACTAATTGCTAGTGATCCGATATATGCTTTGTACGGGGCAGACACAATTCCAGCCCTAGGCCTAGCATGTGACATCTAATACTGGATCGTATTACAAATACATTGTATACTACGCCTGATACAAATTATATATTCTTCGTTGAATATTTCTGGAGAATTGGGTAGGCATGGTGCTTTGCTAGAAGCCAACCATGTCTTGTAAATCGGTGAGAACGTGGTACGGGGTACGCACATGTCGGATAGTCCGACAACCGTATTTACTGCCAACATATACATGGGTCTCTTGGGTCGCTTCCCAAAGATTCACCAATGACATTTGACTCGAACAGAATTAATCTGGGATTAATTATGAGAGAGCAAATTAATTTGGGATTAATTCATCTAGAAGAGAGAACGCGATTAATTTGGAATTAATCGATTAAATAAATTTAATAGTTAAATTAGATTTTTCTATTTAATTTATTTATTTGGGCTAAAATAATATATCGGATATATTAATTGAAATTGGATTTCAATACGGAATTAAAATTAGATTTTAATTCAAGCGAACGAATTAATTTGGAATTAATTCGTAAGCGACTATCGTAATAATTTTGCGAGGCATTATTATTTAATTAAATTGGATTTAATTATTTAACGACGGAAAATTCGTTTAATCATATTAAACGAATCCGGGCCCAAAGTGGTTGTGTGAGCCAACTTAAATTTGGAATTTAATTAGGTAGGACCCACAACTTACTTCACATGTCACTATTAGTGATGGATGTAGTTGGTTTGTATTTATTAAAACTTTTAACACACAACACACACACTTTTTGAAAGCAACTATTCACACTTCTCTCTTTCCTCCTCCTTCTCACCATTGTCGTGACCTTCCTTTCTCATTTGGAAATTTTTGTTGCAAAAATTTCAACCAAGCTAGCACTATGGGAGTCATTTTAAGGTGATAGGGAAACTCACCCAAGAGTTGGAACTCAACACCAAGCTTGGAGCTTCTACATCCGTTGGAAATTTTGAAATTCCTCAACCGATCAATGTGAGTATTTCCTCTACTTTCACTTGATTTATTCACACACAAATCTTGTTTAGAGACCTTGGGCATGTGTAGGACACTAACAATGGTATCAGAGCCCATCTAAACTTGATTTGAATTTTAGGGTTCTTAACTTTAATTTGGGTATTTTTGCTTGGAACATGATTTTTCCAAATTGATTGTTTGGTTGTGTTTAGATGATGATGAATTGGATTTGAGAAAAAATGATTAGATTAATTTTCCCCAAAATCCTTACATGGCCGAATGGAACCCCAAGTATCTCTCATGGTGATTTTTTGAAATTAAACTATTGGATGAGTTTAAAGCATGAAATGAATGTTAATTATTGGTTTAATTGGATTGAAATCAAAATTGAATGTTGTTTCATGTGATTATCGTGGGATGAAGCATGTTGGAATGAATTGATTTTGCTTCAATTTGTGTTGGACATGAATTGAAATAATTGAGCATGATTAATTGGATTAATTAGTGTTTTGGAAACATTAGATTAATTGATTAGTGGTGTTAATTACACTTTAATTGGATTAATATGTAATTTGAAATAATATATTAATTTAATTTGTTATATTTGGGCTAATGGGCTTGGTTGGGCCAAGTATGGTTTTGGACAATTGAGTTGGATCCAATTGGGCCTAAAACCATTTCCATAAAGTCTAAATGTGACTTTTGGGCCTTTAAAAATTTAATTGGGCCTAATGGGCCAAAATTGATTTTTGGCATAGGGTGATTCCTAATTGGGCCTTGACATTTTGGGTTGGATCCATAAAAGCCAAAGCCCATGCCTAAAGAATTAATTGAAAGTCCATTGGACTTTAATTGAATTGGCATTGGATGCTAATTGGGCCTTTGAGACCCAATTGGATTGGATTTGGAATCCAAGTCTAAAAAGGCACTATTAAAAGTGTAATTGTTTAATTTGGAATTAAACATGAATTAGTGTTGGATACAATTTGAATTGGATTTAAAATTGTAGTTCGATATAATTCAAGAATACTTACTTTGAGTATTTATTCTTAAACGAGTTGGACTCGCGCAAATCAAATCGTTGTATGAATATTGGATGGTCATTAATTGAAGATTAATTAATTGGATTAGATTGATTGACAGCATGCTTTGTGTGAATACTTGGATGTATTTGTATGAATAATGTATATCGGATGGATATTAGTTGGGTGGGAGTAATTTTGGAAATTGTTGTAAATTTGAAATTTATTAAATTGGACCTGCGTGTCTAGCCTTTCACCTCCTTATCTCTTTGTATTTCTCTTCTCACCAATTCCCCTCAATGTAAATGAGGTTTCTTTATGTGTTATGTAATTGGGTAGAAGAATGTAAAGTGCTAGCGGGAGAGAGGAAATAGAGAGTGATTTGTTCTAGGAATAAATTTGTATATATCCATCCGCATATCATTATTAAATTTTATCGCGCCTTATTATGCTTTTAGAATGCATGTTTAAGGGTGAATGATGAGACCTATTCAAAAATAATAAATTGGTTGCCAATGTACGCGAAAAACCCTCACTTTAATATTAAGCGTTTTCCTTCCATTGAGTGGTTCTCTCTCAAGATCCAAGATTGACTTTGATTTGTGTTCCAAAGTCAAGATCATTGTCCATCGCGGATGTGTTTGAACCATGAAAGCTTTGTTGCATATCGCATGTCTTGGGAAATTGTGACTTGTTGGCCAAAGTCAAGGTCACTTATGTACATCGATGTGGATTACGAAGCTTTCCCACTGTTAATGGGTCGCGCTTAACTGGAATCATTAAGCTTGTTGAGCCAAAGCCAAGGCTTAGTTGATTCAGAGGAAAAGGTTAGGATGATATATTGGATATATGTTTTGGACTTGGAGGTCCACCTACCGGATCTAGGAATTGGATGTAATCTAATTGATCTTAGAGATCTACCTAGTTAAGTTTCATACAGCTTGTTGGCCAATGTCAAGGTTGTGTGTTATTTAACGGGATCCTAGCCCACTAGGAAACTAGGTTTCCTGAGTACTCCATAGAGGGTTAGAGGCTCGCCGAAAAATAGTGGGTGGCCAGTATTAAATTTACAATTTCGTTTAATACTTGCTAATATGCGCTCTTTATTTTTATATCACGTTATAAATATATTAGTTGGACTAATATTGTTTTATTGCTTTATTTGAACAATTAGACTGTACAAGACACTACTCAACTTATAGTTGGTTATATAGTTGGACTATAGTAACCATTACATTTTGAGTGTACCCGATATCGTTGATTGAATAGTTGTACTATTGCAATCGAGATGGCTGGAAAGATTAGCGTTAAGGACATCATCATGGGTGATAATGTCTTTAACGGCTCCAATTTTCCAGATTAGGAGATGAACCTCAGGATAGTCCTAGGGGCTGAGAAGTTACTCTATATCATAGAGAGACCTCTCGGGCCTGAGCCCGGACATGAGCGGATAGTAGATCATGAGCTTTGGAAGACTCATCGAGATGATAACTTCACTACTCAGTCTGTCATGCTTTCCGCAATGACACCTCAATTTCATCGTCAGAACAAAGGATTGGATCCTTATAACATGATGTTGAAATTGAAGGATCTTCACAGATCTAACCTTAGATCTCAGAAATACGAATTGCAAAAGAAGCTCTTTCGCTCGCGTATGTCAGAGGGTACATCTGTCGAGCACTATGTGTCGCAGATGATTGCTGACATCGAACAGCTAGGTCAGCTGGGCATAAACTTCGAGGCCGAGACTTCTATAGATTTGATCTTACAGTCTCTGCCCGACTGTTGGGGCGGGTTCATCATGAACTACAATATGATGAACCAAGAGAAGACTCTTGGAGAGTTAATGGCGATGCTGAAAGAGGCAGAGCCAGAGCTTCTGAAGGGCAAGAAGCACGAGACGTACCTTACTTCGACATATTAGAAGGCCAAGGCTTGGCCGAAGGCTTCTGGGGGTGTGAAGAAAAGGAAGAAAAAGGGCAAGGCCAAATCATCAAAGTCTTCTAGGAAGACTAAAGACATATCCCAAGACGTTTGCCTACATTATGGCAAACAGGGTCACTGGAAGTGTGACTGCCGTGAGTACAAGGCGGAGTTAAAGGAAGTGAAGACGGGCAAGGCTCCGGCTTCAGGTATGTTTGTTATAAACATGTCCACTACTGGTTTTAAAAATTGGATTTTTGATTCTGGATGTGGTACTCACATATGTACTGATGTGCAGGATCTGCTGATTAGCAGGAGACTGACTTCATGAGAGATCAACATGCGAGTCAGAAACGGGACGAGAGTCGCTGTTTTGGCCGTTGGGACCTATGTTTTGTATCTGCCCTTAGGGCATGTAATTACATTAGGTGACTATTATTTTGTACCTAGTTTGACTAGGAACATCATATATGTATCTTGTTTAACCCGATGCAGGTATACCTTTGTATTCAGGAACACTGGGTGTTTTATATATAGAGATGATATTTTGATATGTACAGCAAATATTAATAATGGTCTTTATATTTTGAATATAAACGAATTTCAAACATATAACATGACAAACAAAAGGCTCAAATTGAGTAACACAGATGAAATTTATATGTGGTATTGTCGTATGGGATACATTAATAAGACTCGTATATCAACTCTTTCGAAGAATGGATACTTTGACGGATTTGATCCTAATTCATATGACGTCTGCGAATCTTAATTATTAGGCAAAATGCCTAAAACACCTTTTAGTGGTAAGGATGTACATGCAACCGAACTGTTAGCCCTCGTTCATAGTGACGTATGTGGGCTCATGTATAGTCAGGCTAGAGGTGGATATAAATACTTCGTAACTTTTGCGGATGATGCATCGCATTATAGTTATGTATCTTATGAGACACAAGTCGGAAACTTTTGAGAAATTCAAAGAGTTTCGACACGAAGTAGAAAAATATACCGGTAAAAGTATTAAAACATTACGGTCAGACCGTGGTGGAGAATACTTGAGCAATGAGTTTCTCGATTACTTGAAAGAATATGGTATTTTTTCACAGTGGACTCCTCCAGGAGCACCTCAATTAAACGGTGTGTCCGAACGGAGAAATCGAACTTTGTTGGACATGGTAAGATCAATGATGAGTCGCACTGAGCTACCAATTTCCTTCTGGGAATACGCATTGAACAGTGCAATACTTATTTTGAATAAGGTTCCATCAAAGTCTGTTGGACAGACTCCATATGAAATATGGACAGGAAAGAAACCGGGTTTCTCATTCCTGAAGATTTGGGGATGGTGGGCATATGTTAAAGATTTGGATGGTACCAAACTAGAACCCAAATCTGATAAGTGCCTATTTGTAGGTTAACCTAGGGAAACCAAATGATATTACTTCTACAACCCACAAGAGAACAAGGTATTTGTTGCTCTTCATGCAGCTTTCCTCGAAAAAGAAGACACAGATGCAGTGATAAGTAGGAGGAAAGTAGAACTCGATGAAAATCAGAGTGATACTGTTCCTGGCACCGACCCCCTCACGGAACACCAACAGTTCATCAGGGATGAGACTGTTCCACAATCTTCTAATACACAAGAACCGCGTAGGTCGGAGAGAGTCAGAAAACAACCTGAGAGGTATGGGTTTCTGATCTCACCTCATGTAGATATTAATCTTATTGAGGAATATGAACCGTCTACGTATGAGGAAGTGATACAAGGTATCGACTCCGCTTTATAGAAAAATGCCATGAAGTCTGAAATGGATTCCATGTATACCAACCACGTTTGGACACTGGTTGATGTACCAGAAGGTATTGTGCCTATTGGTAGTAAATGGTCTTCAAATGAAGACAGACATTAATGGTAACATCCAAACGTATAAAGCTAGGCTTGTAGTGAAATGGTATCTTCAGCGACATGGTGTCCATTAAGACAAAACCTTTTACCCATTGCCATGATTAAATCTATTCATACAATGTTTGCTATTGCTGCATATTTCGATTATGAAATATGACAGATATAAGACAGAACCTTTTACCCGTTGCCATGATTAAATCCATTCAGACAATGTTTGCTATTGCTGCATATTTCGATTATGAAATATGACAGATAGATGTCAAAACTGCTTTTCTTAACGAAAACCTTTTCGAGGATGTTTATATACAATAGCCTGATGGTTTTGTCGTGCCAAAACATGCAAACAAGGTTTGCAAATTAAATAGATCCATTTATGGATTGAAGAAAGCATTGCGTTCTTGGAACCAACGTTTTGATGAGATTATATTAGAATATGGTTTCATTCAAAAATGAAGATGATTCTTGTGTATATAAGAAGGTAGTGGGAGCGCACTGACATTTGTTGTCCTACATGTTGATGATGTATTGTTTCTTAACAATGACATTCCCATTATACAATCGGTGAAAGCTTGGCTTTCATTAAAATTCTCCTTGAAAAACTTGGGAGAGTCAACCTTTATTCTAGGAATAGTGATATATTGGGATAGATCTAAAATTTGTTGGCACTCTCTGAGAACTCGTACATTGACAAACATTTACGCGACCTGGTGTCTCATATGCTTTGAGCATCTGTAGTCACTATCAGGCCGATCCAGGTGATGGTCACTGGATTGATGTTAAGAACACCCTTAAGTATCTTAGACGAACTAATGATGCTTTCTTAGTCTATGGAGATGGAGAACTTGAGGTGACTGGGTTAACCGATGCAAGTTTCCAAACCGATAAAGACGACTGTTAGTCGCAATCATGGTACATATTTTGTTTGAACAACGGAACAGTGAGTTGGAAATCTTCCAAGCAAGATACTGTTGTCGATTCAACAATAAAAGTGGAATATATTGATGCGGCTGAGGCGGCAAAAGAAGTATTTTGGATATATAAATTCCTAATTGCATTAGGAGTAGTTCTGTTAGCAGCTGAGCTGGGCTACAGCACAGGCTAAGGAACCACGGTCTCATCAATGATCCAAGTATGTACTTCGACGATTTCATCTGATTCGTGAGATCACACATTGTTGAGATGTGAAGATCGAAAAGATCATTTCAGATGATAACCTTGCAGATCCGCTGACGAAAGCTATATCTCAGCAAAAATTTGAGCGACTTGTACATAGTTTAGGTGTTGGACAATTGAGTGATTGGCTATAGGCCAAGTGGGAGATTGTTGGACAATTATGACCCATAGCATCACTATTTGTAAAAGACATGGTGTTTTTGTACAAATTAACTATGTGACAAAGGAAATTGCTCTTTTATCATTTTGTAATTGGATTACTTGGATATGTAAATGATAAAAGTCTATATGATTAATACCAGATTAATAAGATATGAGACAATATTAATCCATGAAAGGTTTAATCATTAAATATCCTTAGTCGTAGTATTATCGAGACTGGACATCAATAATGTAGAATAGGCTAGTATTACACGTATGCGTGTTATGGAAGCTTAACGACATAGTTCTCATATATTTAACTATTTCATACTTATGCAAGTGTGATATGAGGTTCTGTTAGCCGTTGGACCGGGAACAGCTTCGCTCTGGATAGAGCCCTCGGAATCCCATTGGTAGTATGACTATGTGTCTATGGGAATCCGAATCAGGGTAGGTCTATGTGGTCTTAACCTGAGACTTGCATCGCTAATACTTGCGACAATCAGTACGCTTTGGTTTTGGTCGTCTAGAGCTTAATAGGTTATGTGTACGCCTCTTCTGAGTTTACTGAGAATCGTAGTGTATTGGGTGTGATGTCAAGATGGAAGTATCACTTCAGTCATATGGACATGATGATCACACAGGATACAAAACTAGTACTCTTAAATGCTGTAGCTATCGGGATAGTATGACTAGGTCATGATTATCCGATTACAGAGACTAGTTGGTAGTGATCCGATATATGATTCGTACGGGGCAGACACAATTCCAGCCCTAGGCCTAATATGTGACATCCGATACTGGATCGTATTACGTAATACATTGTATACTACGCCTAATACATATTATATATATTCTTCGTTGAATATTTCTGGAGAATTGGGTAGGCATGGTGCTTTGCTAGAAGCCAACCATGTCTTGTAAATCGGTGAGAACATGGTACGAGGTACGCACGTGTCGGATAGTCCGACAACCGTATTTACTGCCAAAATATCCAGAGATCTCTTGGGTCGCTTCCCAAAGATTCACCAATGACATTTGACTCGAACAGAATTAATCTGGGATTAATTATGAGAGATAAAATTAATCTTGGATTAATTGCGGCAAGAATTAATCTGGGATTAATTCATCTAGAAGAGAGAACGCGATTAATTTGGAATTAATCGATTAAATAAATTTAATAGTTAAATTGGATTTTTCTGTTTAATTTATTTATTTGGGCTAAAATAATATATAGAATATATTAATTGAAAATGGATTTCAATACGGAATTAAAATTAGATTTTAATTCAAGCGAACGAATTAATTTGGAATTAATTCGTAAGCGACTATCGTAATAATTTTACGAGGCATTATTATTTAATTAAATTGGATTTAATTATTTAACGACGGAAAATTCGTTTAATCGAATTAAACGAATCCGGGCCCAAAGTGGTTGTGTGAGCCAACTTAAATTTGGAATTTATTTGGGTAGGACCCACAACTTACATCACATGTCACTATTAGTGATGGATGTAGTTAGCTTGTATTTATTACAACTTTTAACACACAACACACACACTTTTTGAAAGCAACTATTCACACTTCTCTCTTTCCTCCTCCTTCTCACCATTGTCGTGACCTTCCTTTCTCATTTGGAAATTTTTGTTGCAAAAATTTCAACCAAGCTAGCATTTTGAGAGTCATTTTAAGGTGATAGGGAAACTCACCCAAGAGTTTGGAACTCAACACCAAGCTTGGAGCTTCTACATTCGTTGGAAATTTTGAAATTCCTCAACCGATCAATGTGAGTATTTTCGCTACTTTCACTTGATTTATTCACACACAAATCTTGTTTAGAGACCTTGGGCATGTGTAGGACACTAACAACATGGCTAATTATGCTGCCACAGGGTCTGGCGTCTGCTCACTGCTCGGGGCCATGAGTGATTGTGCTTTAAGAACCGTAGACCGAGAGATCGTTTCCTACTATGAATCGTTAAGGCCCCACGGTGGGTGCCAAATTATGGATGATGGTTTTCGTCCGAGGTCCATAATCGATAATTTATAGTATGGGGCACTAGCGATCCTGCAAAACGAAGGTGGAGTGAGCAAAGAGGATATTGTCCACCGGTGTGGTGGGTGCCGTAGGCACTCCAATTCTCATGTCAGTAAAGATGAGTGAGCAGTAAATAAAATAAAGATGAGAGCAAGGTTTGATATTACCTTAATCTCTTTGGGCTGCCGTGAGGGCGGAGGGTTAGTGTTTATAGGGTAAGAGGCTCTGAGAGCTCAAGTTTGAGAGCTAAGACTTGAACGAGAATGTTTTGGGTTGTGTTGTTATTTATAGGTAGAGAAATATGATTTCATTAGTTGGCATAAGTCCCACAACGTGCTGAGCATTTGGTGAGAGGTTAGAGCATATGGAAATATGCTTTGTGTTAAGAAAATGAGGGGAGCAGTTGGTATATAATAAGATGGGATTGTTTTTAAGCTACTGCCTTAATTATGGTTCAATAATGCAAAGTTTTATGGGCTGAGTTACTATTTTTGGGTTTTGTTTGATATTGGATTTGAAGTGGAAAGACGGTTTTGCCCTTGGCCAAACTTGACCCGTGCAAAATCCATTTCATATTTCATGGCTTCCAGCCATTTTCCTTTATCGAGATATCCAATATCACATGTTTATACGTAGTCGGATCTGATTATTTAAGGAGGGGAACATCGAGGCTCATATCAGAAGTTAAAAATAGTCTCTCATGAGGTCTTGATATTCTATTTGACCTACGTAGAACCTGTGTTATAGATCCTTCACCTAGTTGGATCTTAGATTCCATATCAGGTTTCTCAATGTTGGGATCAAACTCATCGAGTTCAATCCTTCTACAATTCACATTTTCTCTCATAAATTTATTTTCAAGAAAAGTGGCAAAACGAGCAATAAATATATTTCGTCGCTCAAAATCGTAGATTTGATATCCCAAATAATTTTCAGGATATCCAACGAACATGTATTTATACCTATGAATGCTAGTTTATCCCGCTGCGTAACTCTAACGTATGAAGGACAATCCAAAATTTTTAAATATCTAAGACTTGGATTTCTACCATACCATATCTAATATAGGGTCGTAGAAATAACTTTCGATGGAAGTTTGTTAAGTATGTGGGCAGCAGTAAGTAAAACATAACTACAAAGGTAATATAGAAGATTTGTATAGCTCATCATAGATGGTACAATATCCAATAAATTACGATTTCTCCGCTCAGACATACCATTGTGTTGAGGAGTTCCTAGTGGGCTATATTGGGCGAGAATCACATTCTCTTTTTAAATAACATATGTAATCATCACTCATGAATCCACCACCTCGATCTGATCGAAGGCACTCGATGAATTTCGCGGTTTATTTTTCAACTTCATTTCAGAATATTTTGAATTTTCAAATATTTCCAATTTATGTATCATCAAATAGACATATCCATATCTTGACTTATCACCAGTGAAAGTCACGAAATAAGTTGAACAATCATGAACGACGTGATTTAATGGACCACACACATCACTGTGTTCTAGCTCCAATAAACCTTCAACACGATGTCCAACACCAAGAAATTAGGCATTTCTCATTTTCCCTTGGATAAATGACTCACAAATCGGATAAGGATCTAGGGTAAGATCTTCAATCAAATCATCATTAACCAATTTTAATAGGTGTATAACATCTATGTGGCCCAATCTCATATGTCATAACTCAATATTATTTAATTTAGATCTTTTACTTGTATTTTTCTTTATATTAAAGACATTTCGATATGTTTCCAAAACATAATGACCGTTAGATAAAGAACATTCACATATCAAATAGTTGTCTTGATCATATAAATATAAAACATCATCTTTAATGTTTATTTTGTATCCATCTTTATCCAATATCGGTAATGATATTATCTATCTTATAAGAGAGGGTATATAATACCAATCATGTAAAATTAATTTATATCCATTATGAAGATCTAGTACAACCGATCATATGGCCTTGACATCCAATGTCTTGTCATTCCCAACTCTAAGATGGATCCATATTTTGTTTAGCCTTTTTTTTAACTCTCATGGTTTGCATGGAGTTGCAAATATGAGTAGGACTATCGATTTCTAACACCAACCACTATTTACAACTAAGGCTAATGAGATATCAATAATAAGAAAAATACAAAGCGTACCTAGGGTTCCTGCTTTTCCTTTCAACTCTGGACAATTACATTTCCAGTGTCCAGACTTCTGAATGTAGACATGCATCACAAGCTACACATGGTCTTGCAATTTATTTCTTGGAGTCTTTCTTCTTATTTCCCATTTTAATTTTCTTAGACTTCCTAGAAGTTTTTGAACAGCTTGCTCCACCATGAAGGTACAAAGTGAGATTCTCTTTCTTTAAATCATGTTCCGCCGAGCGTAACATGTTTTGAAGCTCTTCATATGTGCTTGCATCGAATGCATCACAAAGCCAACATATGCACCGGGTAAAGAAGACATAATCAGATTTCGGCCTAACATTTCATCCATCATAATGTCATGTCATTCTAAATATCGGATCTGGTCAATCATGTTCAAAACATGAATGTTAACCGCTTTTTCATCCTTGAACGTAGCATGAAATAATTCCTTAGACCTCCAATATATCTCAATTTCTTAATTTTCTTTGAACAACTCCTTGAGTGTTCTCATAATGCTTCAAGCATTTGGTACATCTATGTTATGTCTAAGCAAATCAGGAAAAATTTCGACATACATTGGATTGAGCATAACACACCTCAATCGTTCTGACTCTAAGACAATATGAATGTTCATTTCTCACTCAAAGTAGTTCTCGGCTCCTTTTAGTTTATTGGAATCCAAAAGCCGCGTTAATGGATTTGTGGTAGTCTTCTACAAGACAACAATTAAACATTAGTAGAATATTTTCATTTCAATATAAAAACACTAATATGATTATGAATTTTAAATCTATTAGTGTCCTCCCACTACTTTACGTAATTCCATAATCTCTCTTAATAGAAAAATAGAAATTTGACAATCAAATTTCATAACAAGAAGTGGATCCCATGACATTTACTCAAGACTCACAAAAATGACGATCTTGGCCTTCATAAACTCATTAGGTTTACCTTAAAGGTAAATCACATCCATGTGACTCTTGAATTTAGTCCTAAACCATTTTGTATCCTCACAATAATGACGGTAGTGGATTAAAACGTGTTCTATGTGTATACTTGTCAATGTATACTAATGAGCTTTGTAAGCACAGCCTCACAATAATTACGGTATTTGATGACTACGTCAACTCATCATGCTACATCTAATGTTTTCCCGGATCGACAAAATCATATTTTTCAAAATATCAAATATTTTTACAAAAACATAAATTTATTCAAAAAACGCACATGCGTATATTTTTGAATTAAAAAAAAACAAACAAGAATCCCACAATGAAGCGACTCATGAATAATTTTAGATCATCCAAAGATGGTCAAGTGATTCTAGAATGGTAGCCATAACTCCAAATTTTTATCTAGAGTCTCAAACTCTAATTTTAAGTTCATGTCTAACATGAACATTTTTGACCCAATCACAAATATATTGTGTTTATGCTTCTAAGATATTCATACATAATTTATTAACCTAATTTCAACTTCAAGTTATATTATTATGTATCAAATACAAAAACATAGCTTATTAGAGAAGATCAAACTTACCTAGTAACCTTGAACAAAAGATCTAATATTCTTCTCCTTGTTGAAATATGTAGAGAACTTCCAAAGCTTCCCTAAACACTTCTTTAGGCTACTTTTTCTTATAATTTGCCTTATGCTTGCTTAATTAAAAACCTGCTTAAGCTTGCCTTATATAGTCAAGCTTCTGTAATTTTTAATTAATAAAAATTCTAATCGACTTTTAGGTGGGCTTAATCCAATTTGTCCAAATATGTATAATTAGGTGCGACTAATGACCTTTGTCTACCACTTTGATTTAATCTAATTAAATCTAGATAAAATTTAACCAATTGATTAGTTCATTGTCTAACACTTTGATTTAATCCAATTAAAACAAGCCAAATACACATATTATTACATATTTTATAATTACCAAAAAGATCCTCCAATGGTAGATATATTTATGACATTAAAACAAAGTCATTGTGTGATTTTGGATTAATCCAATTGTGTTAAAGTAAATAAATAATGCTATCCAATAACACTTAATTACTTTGTTTGATAATTATAATATGAAATATTATTTATCATCAAACAACATCGACTACCTAAGTGCTCAACGAGTACACTTCATATTGTGGAACTCTCTAAGTCCAAAAAGGTTCGTCATATAAACATAACTTATATGTACATAATCCGGCCACCTTCGAATTTGCAAAGAATATGAATGACCTTTCTGAACTATACAAGTCGATATTATCACATATGTTTAACAATCCCTCGTCATAGGCTATCCGAGTTGTGCTTTAGAAATATAGATTACATCATCAAGTTTTCGAGACGCATATCTCATATTATCGATATGTCCATGATTCTAGACATGCACATGATGGCGGTTTCAAACAGTAACTGAACCGCAACCAAACTGTTGACCGGTTAAGGTTCGGTTGCAGTTCGGTTTTGGCCAAAATCGCAACCGAACCATAGACCAAACTGTTGGTCTGATTCGGTTACGGTTCGGCCAAATCCGAACCATCAACTATACAATTCGGTTACAGTTTTGAATCGTAACTGAACCGTGTGCATGCCTACACGATTCTTTACAACTAATCAAAATACTATTTTTGATATATGTGATCCACCATAAGTGATTAGCTTTGGCCAAAGTCTTAAGAATCGTGACTTACTTACATGGATACCTAAACCCTTTATGGTACACATACGGGTCGACGAATCATATCTTAATATGCACATGATTAACAAATGCATCGGTCCACACCCAACAAACATCTAGCGGTCATACCATGAAATGTCTCTAACATATATGACATCAAAGTGTGGAGGATCACACACAAAATCAATGCAATCATAAAGTCAAATGATCACATATGCTACTCGACTCGAGGAGATTCCGAGTGACAGTAGTGTGTACTTCCAACTATTAGGAATCACCAATGAGTCATTCAGTATTCACTCCAATGAATACTCACATGTCTATATAAGCTTATTTTGCTCATGGTACATTGGGTTAAACCATTAGAACTACAATTCCAATATACGACATGTGTTAGTCTTTCAGGTTATAGGAATTCGACCGTATTTCGAAACCAACGACTAGAAATACTTACTTTAAGAATAGTTTATAATATTAATATTATCACAATGTCGGACCACCTAGTGTCCAGTATTACTACATGACTATTCTAAGGTCGATGTCATTCTCAGCATATTTATATATCAATCTAATATGTATTATGACATAATAATTACCATTAATAATGTTGAAATGAAAATATAGTAATTTTATTAATAAATAATAAAATATAATGTATGATATATTATTCGGATTGGCGTTTCATGCACCAACTCCAATATTTTTTTACCAATTTTTGTATTCTTCTTTTGATTATATTGTTTGTAAAGTTTACTGACAAACAAGTTGTTTATCAATGATCTAATATTGATGTTTCATGTATTTAGAGACAAAGATGAAGATTTTATTTTAAGAGTGATTAATTTTTTTTTTCAATGATAATATTTACCTTATCCCATCTTAAGTAATGGGCATAAAAGATATTAAAGAAAAAAAAAAAAGAATTCAACATTTTATCTCCATTATAAAAAAAAATTCACCCCTCGTGAGGCAAAGAATAAATTGGACACCATTGCTTGAAGAACATGAAAACAAGAAACTATAATTATTAGTGCTACCAATGCTCCCAAAAATTTACATGCATGTAGATCCGATGTGTACCCTTAGCTAGATAACTTAATGATGGAGCAATAATGATATAATAGGACAATGTATGGGACCATAAGATTCAACTAATTATATGAGCAACATTTATAGAGAGGTAGTACATTTTTCTGACAAAATTTTGAGATTAGCTTAAAAAAATGCATAGAGTCAACTGCTTTACCTATTTTTGATTTTATTGTTTTTCTCATTTATGTGTAAATTGTTTAATTTGAGTGGATTTTATATCATTCTTTACAATTTTTTATTAGATATAGCAAGAAAATTTTGGTGGTTTTGGTCCCCATTTAAGAAAAAAAAAAAAACAATTGGTGCTTTGATTTGATGGAGAAGTACAATTATTGAAACCCTAATGAAATTGCTAATCACTTTATATAATTAAATTCATTGCCCTTAATTTGTTTAGCGATTAAACTTTTTATGAAACTCGAACTATAGTTTCATATTAGAATAAATATGGACCATGGTACATATGACCAACAAATCATGAATAATGACCGACAAAATAAGAATTTGCAAATGGGGTATTACTTCATTTATATAGTAATTTGTTTTAATATTACTCTTTAAATGATTTAAAAAAAATATTACTCTTTAAATAGATTAATAATCATATTCAAATAATTCAATTTCAATTATTTTTTGATATTCTTACAAAATTTCATGTATATGGGTGGGGAGATTTTAATTTAAATTTTTAACTTAAATCTAGACATCAACATGTAGCCATCAATTTAAGTTAATCTAATGGTAAGTAATGATGAATGAAATTATATTATCAAATACTAAGATATTGAATATCTACTATTGAATTTAATTAAATTATTGGCTTAAATTTTGATGTCTAAATCTAAGTCAAAATTTCATATTAAAACATCCATACTTGATCTATTAGAACAATAATAATATGCTAATAAAGTTTGGATATAAATTTTGTAATCCAAATAATTTGTCACCAGTTATTTTTTTGAAATGTATAAAGTAAAAATTAACTCCACCTACCTTTAATGTGTTAATTATTAACATCAATCATTAAATGACACATAAGATTGTCACACCTTTTGATAAATAATTTTTTTACTAAAGCTTTGTATGCATATATCATTACTCATATTGATAAGAGTAATGCTATGCTAATAAAATTGGGATACAATAAATGATGTTGCTATCATTCAATGATAGATATTAATGTTGGAAAAATATATGTTGTAATAATGGTTTTTGCATACTTTAATCAAATAAAATTAATAACCAAAACATCAAATCTGAAAATATATTTAAAACCTGATTTTTCTTAAATGTATTATGAATGTACGTTTTGATCGATACGAGAGTTGGATTCTTTGGCTTTACTAATGGTTTTGTATAATTGTCATCTCTCAAGATGCCACGACCTCTCCTTATGTAAGTAGTACTCCAATACACAAGGACAATAGATTTTAAATGGTAGATTCTCTTTATTCTTTTAAGGTAAAAATGTAAAATTGACCCTCTAATTTTCACGTTTTTTCATTTCAGTCCGCTAACTTTCAATTTTTGTCAATTCAAGGCTCCGTTACAAATTCGTTATTGTTGCCGTTACTGCTGTCAAAACGACGCCGTTTTCATTTATTTTTATTTTTATTTTTATTTTTATTTTTATTTTTATTTTTCGGAATTAAAAGAAAAATCTAAAAAAAAAAGAAGGGAAGGGAAGGGGAACGATCTCTGAATTTCTTCTTTTTTTAGATTTTTATTTTAATTCCGAAAAAAATAATAAAATAAAAAATGAAAACGGCGCCGTTTTGGCAGCAGTAACCGCAACAGTAACGAATTTGTAACGGAGCCTTGAATTGACTAAATTTGAAAGTTAGAGGACTGAATTGACAAAACTAAAAGTTAGAGTACTGAAATGAAAAAACGTGAAAATTAGAGGTCAATTTTATATTTTTGCCTTCTTTTAAAAATACGTCCTTTGTAAAGATACAAATAATATTGTGTATATTCACTTTTTCATTAATCCTCAACTTATAAAAGGATATAAGCTTAAGGGTACATCTTTTCACTCAAAATTCACAACCTTTGATGAAAAGTTACAACTATTCATTTTGAATTTGAACATTCTGTTGTAAAATTAGTGTAATTAAACAGTAATATAATTTGCAAACAAACAGATCAAACAGCAAAATTAGATCTAGATGCATGAAACCCTAAAAACCAGAAAACCTTTAAAACAAACCAGAAAATGGAGATTGCAGATTTGTCCAAGTCGAGATGATCTCTGTCCTTAAGAACTTATTGGCTCCGTCACAGGTGCTTTACGGATTCGTTTTGCCAACGTTCTCCCAGGATTACTTGGATTCTTCTTGTTCAAGGAGCACTCCTTAACAAGTGTATGAACTTGGATCCAAATGGTGGATCTCTCTCTCAAAACAAAGAAAACAAACACAATGCCTTTTCCATTCTTGGATATTAATTGTATATTTTCTGTATTTACATTTGGAATAAAAGCCTTCTTATATAAGGCATGGAGGGGTGCCAATAGGGCACCCCTTGGGGTGGGTTGCAACCCTCCAAGGATTGTAACCTTCCATACACCCCTTGGGAATTCCAAAGATATATAAATACATATACATATCATATTTAATGAATTTGAGGAATTTACAACAATCCCCCACAATTCTTCAAATATTCATTTAGGCACGTGAGAGAGATACCGTGAGCTAAAGCTGCATCAAAATAGGTAGCTTTCGCCTTGAACCTTTCCTAGTGAGTGACAATCGGATTTACTTGGCAAACCAGTGACCTATAGTCTTGAATTGTTCTGCCGTTGGTGTAAACCAAGACAATTGCCAACACACAGCTTTAATTCGACCATTTACCCGTTCTACGGTCGTGTTCATTTTGGCCCTGAACAACGGTCCTGGATTCATCAAGCACTTTAGGGTAACCCGCCTTTAAAGGTTCCCATGGAAGCGGCCTCACTTCTTACTTGAAATTGGTGATCTACTATGAAGAGGTAATCTGTCTTTACCCCCATTAGGACTCATCTCCTAATATAGTGATCATTAAAAGCCTTAGCTTATCCTAACCAATGACAGACAGCACTCAGCGTCATTATCGTAATGGGAAAGAGTACGAAACTCTTCAGTGCTCATTTTGAATTGCACAAAGTTTCTGTTGTCCCTTTTGAACCTAGATCTTGGGATCTCCAGTCAGCTAGGTTGGGTTTCCACAGTGACAATTCTTAGATTATAGGCTTCAAGCCCATTCCCCTCGATGACTTCTCAACTTGCTCTCGAGGTAAACCTTTAGTTAGTGGATCCGCTAGGTTTTCCTTCGACTGACATAATCGATCGTTATTACCACTTGAGAGCAGTTGACGTATGGTATTATGTCTCCGACGTATATGTCGAGACTTACCATTATACATTGTATTTTGGGCTCTCCCAATCGCCGATTGGCTATCACAATGTATGCTAATCGCTGGCACCGGTTTAACCCAACTAGGAATATCCTCCAGGAAGTTTCTAAGCCATTCTGCTTCTTCCGCTGTTTTGTCTAATGCTATGAACTCTGATTTCATAGTAGACCTGGCAACACATGTTTGCCTCGAGGATTTCCATCACACGGCTGCATTACCAAGTGTGAAAACAAATCCAACCGTAGATTTAGAATCCACTATATCAGATATCCAGCATCGATGTATCCCTCTAGAACAGCATGATATCTCTCGTAATGTAGCCCATATTTTGAAGTTTCTTATACCTCAAAAACACTTACTATGGCTTTTCCAGTGGTTATGTCCTGGATTGCTAGTATATCTGCTAAGCCTATTCACAGCTTGAGCGATATCACTTCGTGTGCAATTCGTGAGATACATCAGACTTCCGATGATCCTTGAATACTCTAATTGTGGATATGCTTAAGCCAGTATTCTTTGATAGAGGAAAAGTTAGGTTAGCTACTCCCAAATCTTTCATATCAAATTTGCTGGTTAACACTTTCTTGGTAAACTGAATCAATTCATGATTATTACCAATTATCAGCATATCGTCTACATAGAGACGGACAATGACATATCATGCTTGAGTTGATTTTGTGTATATACACTTATCAAACTCATCGGTTTTAAACCCACTTGACAACATCTCTTTGTCAATGTTCTCATGTCATTGTCTAGGTGTTTGTTTTAATCCGTACAAGGATTTTACAAGTTTGCACACCTTCTGTTCTTATCCAGGAACATTAAACCCTTCTGGTTTTTCCATGTAAGTCTCTTCAGCCAATTCACCATTCAAGAATGACGTCTTTACATCATTTTGATGTATTTCAAGACCAAATATAGCTGCTATGGCTATAAGCATTCTACTGATGTGATACGAATCACTGGTGGATATGTGTCAAAGTAGACAAGGTCTTCTTTCTGTCTATAATCTTTTATGACAAACCTCGCCTTGTACTTATCTATTGATCCATCCATTTTCATCTTTCCATTTGTAGCCCAGTGGCTTACAACCTGGTGGAAGATCAACCAACTCTCAAGTATGGTTCTGTAGGATTGAATCATTCTCATTGTTCATAGCCTCTTTCCACAGAGGTGTCTCCGTAGAAGACATAGCTTTCTCATAGCTTCGAGGCTCAGTTTCTAACCAGTATGTCAGAAAATCGGGTCCAAATGACTTAGACGACGTCTAGGTTCATTTGCCTCAACATTTCCATGTTAATTTGACTCTTGGTCAATCTGATCACTATCATTGACAGTATCAATAGTTCTTTTGAGAGACTCTCTTCTTCGTCTTTCCCTACAAGGAAATGTCTCTTCAAAAAATATTGCATTCCTTGACTCAATCATCACATTTGGATTGATGTCAGGAATCTCATTCTTGTGTACCAAGAATCGATACGCACTACTGACTTTGGCAAGACACCCCCACAATTTGAGGTATTTGTAGGAAGGTACGAAACCTTTCCACAATTCATATGGTGTCTTGTCTAGTCTTCTGTGAGGAAGCTTGTTCAGAACGTAGTTCACGGAAAGCAAGGCTTCCCCCCACAAGTTCTGGGGCAGACCCGAACTTGTCAACATGGCATTCATCATTTCCTTCAACGTTCGGTTTTTGCGCTCCGCACTTCCGTTCTGTTGAGGAAAATAAGGAGCAGTGGTTTCGTGAATAATTCCGTGCACAGAACAATATTCACCGAATGGTGAAACGTATCCACCACCTCTATCACTCCTGATTCTTTTGATTTTCTTGCCAAGTTGATTTTTAACTTCGCTCTCAGTGTATAAAGCTCTCAATAGCTTCAGCTATGCTCCTCAGCAAATACACTTCACTGAATCTTGTGCTTTCATCGATAAAAGTGACAAAATACTTTTTACCGCCTCTTGTTTGCACAAAATTCATGTCACATACGTCAATGTGTACAAGTTCCAAGGGTTCAGAACTTCGTTCTATGATGTTCTATGTATTTTTGCTTCAACACATGCCTCACACTCATGTTGGCTATCAATGCAAATTTAGGTATAAGGTCCATGTTAATTAATGTATCATAATTAACATGTCCTAACCTCTCATGCCATACATTTTGTGACTCAATAATATAAGCAGAAGCTTCAGCTTTATTAATAGCACAATTGACAGTCATTGAAAAGACCCTCAGCGAGGTATCATTTTCCTACATAGACATCATTTCTGGTCAATACAATCTTGTCAGAAACAAATACAAACCCGAGACCGAGTTCTTCCGAATATCTGGAACATGCAAACATTATTATATGTAAGCTCCGTTCCGGATATCATTTTCAGAACTACTGTGCCTTGTCCAACCACTCTAGAGGTAGACGAGTTTCCCATTGTCAGATGATCGCCGCCATCGACCTTTCTGATACGAGGAAAACATCTTGCTATCAGCACAGATATGACGAGTAGCCCCAGAGTCTACCCATCATTCTCTCGGATTCCCAACCAAGTTGGCTTCAATTACCACTGTTGAGAGATTCATTTCTGAAATCTCATTAGTTAACTGCTCATCTTCAGTGACATAAGCCTCTTTTATCCTGCCATTGTCCTGAGATATCTTGTTTCTGCAGTCCTTTGTCATATGACCGCTCTTTTCACAGTTGTAGCACTTCCCATTGAACTTCTTGTTCGCTTGGGAAGAATCAGCTTCACTGTTCTTTCTTTTCTTGCTACCCTTTACATCCTCAAAGATGTTGGCCTTAGACTCCATAATCTTGTAGCTGGCCTACTCGCATCATATTGTCTGTTCGATTCTCAATCGAACTCCAAGGTCTTCAAGGCTCATCTGCTTCTTTTTGTGTTGCAGATAGCTCCTGAAGTCCTTCCATGATGGAGGTCATCCAGTATTTCATGAATGAACAATGGCAGTTCACCCAACTGAGACATCACCGTCCTTGAATCTACCATCTTGTAGTCCAGGAACCTACCCACGACAAATTTCTTTTGTCCGGCATCTTCGGTTTTGTACTTCTTCTCGAGAGATTCCCAGAGAACCTTCACAGAAGTCATGCCTTGGTACACATTGTACAGGGTATTGTCAAGACCACCCAAAAGGTAGTTCTTGCATAGGAAGTCTCCAGACAACCAAGTCTGTTTTCGCTCTTCCTTGGCCAATTCAGATTCACCCTCCACAGGACCCGGAGGATCTTTGAGAATTTAGCCAACTGAAGAGTTGTTAGGTAGAACAGCATTTTGTCTACCACTGTTTGAAACTTGCCCCACCAAATTTCTCCGGCTTTTCTCCGTGAGAGACCGGTATTCTTTGATATTTCCGCTAGCCATTTGTAACTGAAAATTAACAGGGTTCAATCAGTCTACGAAAGACGAATTGCACAACGATCAACGAATGATCTTGTTCAAAGTGATGTACTAGGTAGTCACTTGTTGTTCTAATGGACGAAAGTTTTAATAAACACAAGTCATTGAATTTTAACTAAAGATACTTAAGGAAAATTGAACGAACGAATATTCTTCGAACATCTTTTCCAATGGGATCTTTTAGCAATTCACAACCCAGATTTACACTCTTCCAATAGCACAATTAATACGATAAGTGTAGATATATAAATGTCAATCAAGATTGGATGAAATTACTTGTGCAAAATTACACTTTAAATTCTCAACCAATTATGCAACACCCAATCAATTTCAACTTTAACTATGTGTATGCTTGTGATAATTGAACAACTTAATAATAACTTAAATCTATACTACCAGATTAATGTGTATACAGTATATGACTAACCAGTTAATATTAATTAAAGTTTGCACTTTATGATACTTACAGGACAAAGTCGTTAGTGTCACGTTCGTATCTACGTTCGAACGAGACTGTCCAGTGTGTGTGCGTTCGTGTTGCGTTTTATAACGCGTTCGAACGACGTGTTTCCAGAGAGTTTACGTTCGTGTAGCGTTTGATAACGCGTTCGAACGGTGTGATTCCAGAGAGTTCACGTTCGTATAGCGTTCGTGAACGCGTTCGAACGGAACGATTCCAGAGAGTTTACGTTTGAGTTGCGTTTAGGACGCGTTCGAACGTTCTAAGGTAGAAGGCTTGCGTTCGAGTTGCGTTTGAAGACGCGTTCGAACGTTCTAACGAAAGTTAAAATATTTAGCCTTCGCGTGCGTCGGGCGTTCGAACGCACTACGGGTTTTTCATGCACAGTTCGTATTTTCCAGAAAATATTCAAACCCTAACATGCAAATTACTATCTAATAACACGATGCAATAAGTTCTTAAGATTGTTGTAAAATTAGTGTCATTAAACAGTAATATAATTTGCAAATAAACAGATCAAACAGCAAAATTAGATCTAGATGCATGAAACCCTAAAAACCAGAAAACCTTTAAAACAAACCAGAAAATGGAGATTGCAGATTTGTCCAAGTCGAGATGATCTCTGTCCTTAAGAACTTATTGGCTCCGTCACAGGTGCTTTACGGATTCGTTTTGCCAACGTTCTCCCAGGATTACTTGGATTCTTCTTGTTCAAGGAGCACTCCTTAACAAGTGTATGAACTTGGATCCAAATGGTGGATCTCTCTCTCAAAACAAAGAAAACAAACACAATGCCTTTTCCATTCTTGGATATTAATTGTATATTTTCTGTATTTACATTTGGAATAAAAGCCTTCTTATATAAGGCATGGAGGGGTGCCAATAGGGCACCCCTTGGGGTGGGTTGAACCCTCCAAGGATTGTAACCTTCCATACACTCCTTGGGAATTCCAAAGATATATAAATACATATACATATCATATTTAATGAATTTGAGGAATTTACAACAATTCAAATGAAACACACATACCTCTAAGTAAATTAGTATCTCAAAGTGATGTATTTATTCATTTATGAGAGAATCCTTTTACATAAGACACGTTTTTCTTTCAATTTAGGAGATCTAGACTTGATGAGTTTAGTCCACCAAACTTTAGGTCTTATTGCCTAAAGTACGATTAACCGAACTTCAAGTTCAATTAACTGAACTTTTCAACATATGCAAAATTTCTCACAGTTAATAATTAACGCTGTAAAAAATTATGAATGACACATTACTTGAGATAGAAATTATGTAACCCTAATTTTGGAAATATATCATTATTGAATTGGTATATGCATCCTCCTTGTGGAAATCATCATAGAAAAATAAACTATTTATTTATTTATTAAATTTCGAATTTAAAAATATCAATTAGTTACTATATTTTTATGAAAATATCCTACAATATTGTGCAATCTTCGTTTCTAGGTAATAATTGAATCAATTAGTAAAAACCTTTCAAAAAATGATATAAAAAAAATTGGAGTTCTAAGCGGCTGACATATAGTCACATGGGACATGCGAATTGGAGGAGTTTGCATATTCGATTTTCATTTACTTTATGTCTTTGAAGTAAAAATAATAAATAAACTTCTAATAACACTTAAAAGTTGTGTTGAAAAAGATTAATAATTAGGTCGCTCTGACAATGCAACCTAGACAATAAAGTGTCATTAGAAGTTTATTTATTAATTTTTAATAATTAGTCTGGGCTAGGTTTTTTACCTGGCTCTTATGTGGAAAAAAAAAAGATTCCGGATAAAATGAAACCTGATTTTTTAAAAAAAAAAAATTCAAATACCTGGATCCAGGTTTCCTAAAAAAAAGTGATCTGAGTCAGGTTTGGATCGAGAAAGATAAAATCTGAATCGGAGTCAGGTCTGGCATAGTCAATCGCGTCAGGTTGATTCTAATTGCAAGATTTTGTTTCCCCCCACATTGTTTAATTTAACAAATGTTACGTGAATTGGTGTACTTGGTTATTTATTTTGCTGTGCCATAAGCTCTAATAAATTATTATTTTTTAAGGAAAGGAATGAATTGGAGTTTAGAAGCTATTTCTGACTACCACAACATCTGGTAAGGTAGGTTGGTTATTTGTAGTTATGGAAATAACTAGAGTTAAGAAGCAATTTCCAAAGGTTACATGAATTGATGTGCATGCATGGTTATTTATTTTGCTTTGCCATAGACCTCTTTTTTTTTTTTTTTTTTTTAGAAGAAGAGGAGGAATGAATTGGAGTTAAGAAGCAATTTTCAACTGCCACATCGACTGGTAAGCTGGGTAATTTAATTTGCTTATACGTTATGTGTAATATGAATTTGTTTGGTTATGGGGGACCAAAAACAAATTTAGCAAAAGACAGATAAATGCACCAATCAACAAGGAGTTTTAACGTGGTTCGGCGGATCTTGGTCCGACCTACGTCCACGGGCGCAAAAAAAGGATGATACTTTTATTACTTAAACACGCTTCTCAGCTTTGTTCCCTCTTTTTTTACAAGTTTGATCTTTAATGATTCTTGATTCTGATTCTCCTCTCCACCCCCTTTATGCATACTCTACCCTTCTATTTATAATAGTGAAGAAATCAGATTCCTTCTCCTACAAGAGTTTCCTTGTTGAAACAATTTCCTTTTCCCATAAGGATTCCTAATCAAAACTACATTCACTTTCTTTATCCTATTAGGATATTAACTTATCACTTTACCCCATGAAAGTAGGACAACTTATCCCTTTTCCGCAAGAATAGGGTGTCATCTTCTGGAGCATATCCCGCCATATGGTCGGTCTTGATATGGTCGGCTACAATGGTCTTTGAATCGGGAATGCTACTACCGATCTCATAACGCTCGGTATTCCGAACCAAAGTGGTCGGTCAGATCAAGAAGGGAATTACCCTTTTACCCCTGCCGTGCTGCTTAAATACCATAATGCCCGAAAACACCATCAACATCTATCCCCTAGTTCTCGGTAACAACGAGTTTGTGAGTTGATGTCGGGAACTATAAAAAAAGATGGTGTGCCGATGAATCTGTCGGTGGTCACTACAGGAATCGCAGAGAAAAATGTCTTGGCTGCAAATCTGGTCCTTCCTGCCACCTTCATGTGCTCAGTCAACGAGGATCCCGATATCTACCCGTGGAGAAAATGCTTTGCCTTTATGCTGATGACGATCGACTCGGTGGGACGTAACCCGACCTCGAGCTGAGAAGAACATTTGGCTCTGGGGGAATGTCACCTCCCCAGACCAATAGAGGGCAGACCATGGGGGAGATGCTCCGATCCCATGCCGATGATAAGTCTCTCGGTGGGACGTATCCCGACCCCGAGCTGAAGAAAGACTTGGCTCTGGGGGAATATTACATCCCTAGTCCAAAGAGCTGATTCGGTGGGACGTAACCCGACCCCGAATGAAGAAAGACGGCTCTGGGGGAATATTACATCCCCAGTACAAATAATCCGACTCGGTGGGACGTAACCCGACCCCGAGCTGAAAGAAAGACTTGGCTCTGGGGGAATGTTACATCCCCAGTCCAAAGAATCCGACTCGGTGGGACGTAACCCGACCCTGAGCTGAAAGAAAGACTTGGCTATGGGGGAATCTTACATCCTCAGTCCAAAGAAGCCGACTCGGTGGGATGTAACCCGACCCCGAGCTGAATAAACCAGTGGTCTCGGCGGAACGAAATCCAACCCCGAGCCGAATAAATAAGTGGCCTCGGCGGAATGAAATCCAGCCCCGAGCCGAATAAACAAGTGGCCTCGGCGGAACGAAATTCAGCCCCGAGTCGAATAAACAAGTGGCCTCGACGGAACGAAATTCAGCCCCGAACCGAATAAACAAGTGGCCTCGGCGGAACGAAATCCAGCCCCGAGCCGAAACAAACATCGATCTCGGCGGTACAAGAGCAGACCCGAGCCGGAAAGAAACATCGGTCTCGGCGGTATAAGAGCAAACCCGAGCCGGAAAGAAACATCGGTCTCGGTGGTACAAGAGCAGACCCGAGCCGGAAAGAAACATCGATCTCGGCGGTACAAGAGCAGACCTGAGCCGGAAAGAAACATCAATCTCGGCGGTACAAGAGCAAACCCGAGTCGGAAAGAAACATCGGTCTCGGCAGTATAAGAGCATACCTGAGCCGGAAATAAACATCGGTCTCGGCGGTACAAGAGCAGACCCAAGACGGAAAGAAACATTGGTCTCGGCGGTAAAAGAGCAGACCCGAGCCGGAAGGAAACATCGGTCTCGGTGGTACAAGAGCAGACCCGAGCCGTAAAACATATATCAACAAAATGGACTCGGCGGTACAAGAGAAGACCCGAGCCGTAAAACAAATATCAAAACCATTGTGTGGGCCACAACAAACAAGCATAAATAAATGTCAGCCTAAGACAGAAGAGGTCTTACTCACATTTTTGGGATCCGTTGTCTTTCTTGCAACTCTACAAGGGTCACTACAAGTAAGGCTCTTCTTAATACATCATCTCTGCATCTCAGCATTCCACGCATCCGACCGGATGACTTCCGCTATCAAATTTGGTCGACCTCAAAAACCGAATGGTCTATGTACACACTGAGATAACCTTCTTTCACCAAGTTTTCCACCTGTTCCCGCAGGTCTCTGCACCCATTCGTGGCATGTCCCCTTACGTTATGGTAGATACAGTAAGCCCTACTATTTCCCTCCTCAATCGGGAACCTCCTCAAATTAGGCTCGGCCAACAGACCTTTATCCTGGATTTCCTGAACTATATGGGCCATAGGTTTGTTCAGGGGGGTGTATACTGTCCTCCCCGCGACACAGTTGACTTGGACAAATGACTTTATCTCTTGAACATGACTACTCATAGGTGTCGGTCTGAGTTTCTTCTGCTCCGGGACTGGTCTCCTCAAATTTCTGATCGAATCCCACTGATTGTCTGACCTGAGTAACTTAGCCTTTCGAGTGTCTACTCCCCGGACAATCTTTTTCTCCTCCTCTATTAAGATAAACTTCCTGGCCAACTCCAGGGTAGTGGCATAATCCGATATGTCTTGAATCCTCAAGTGAGTCCACAACTTCCCGACCTTCAGACCTCCCTTGAGACTTTCTAGCGCTTCCGATGACTCGTACGCTCCGACCTCGAGCACCAAATTATGGTACCTTTCAATAAAATTCCTCAGGGGCTTATCATCCCCCTGCTTCATCAGTCTCAATTCTCCCACCATTTTCTTTAGGACACATGCCCATTTAAAGTGCCGAACAAATGACTTCCTGAGTTGCGTGAAGCTTCCGATGCTCACTGGGGCTAGACTTCTGAACCACAGAATGACAGATCCTCCCAAGGTTAGGGGAAAACTTTGCAAACAACATCTCCTACTACTCATTGGACCTCCATTAATAGGATAAAACTTTCAATATAGGACTTTGGATCTGAATGGCCTTTGTAGGGCTTCATGGATGGCATGTTGAAACGTCTTGGGAATTTTTCCGACCTTATTTCTTCTGTGAAGGGAGATTCAACCTCGTCGTCCCGAGCATCTGCTGTATCAGTTTTGGGGTTTACTCCCCACTTGGCCATTTCTTTTCTTAACCAAGACTTTATACTGCCATCTGTGTCACTATGCCGCCTCTCGCGGTCTCCTTCGCATCTGTCACCACGGGTGCGGCGTTCCTCATGACTTGAGACTTCCCGTCCAGTTTCACCATCCTTCATGTTTCCTCTTCTGGTATCGCGAGGGCCATCACATGATGAATCTGGCGACTGTCTCCCCTCTTCTTCTTCCCACATATCTTCCATTTGTAAATCTTTTTCTACCACTACGGACCTCAATCCGTAGGGATCCTTCCTCCCCGGTTCATCATCATCACTCACAAATGCGACCCTTTTTCCTTCCGTTATTTCGCCTCTCCTCCGACTGGTTCCAGCTTCAAGTTTCTCATTATTCGTCTCTTCCATCCTCTCCAGTTTGTTCATCATGGATTTCAGAAGGATTTGATTTTCTTCCCTATCTTTCCTCATATTTGCCTCCATTTTCTCCATCCATTCTGCTGTTGAACTCCCCGATGACTGGCGATTTCCACCTTCTGCCATTGTCTTACTACGCAAACTGCTTCTTGTTGAGTTCCCCACAGACGACGTCAACTGTTGACGGCTGATTTTGGTCTCAGAGCAATATGGGAATATTACTCCCGAGATAATCCTCCCTCAATAGTGAATTTGTTTGGTTATGGGGGACCAAAAGCAAATTTAGCAAAAGACAGATAAATGCACCAATCAAAAAGGAGTTTTAATGTGGTTCGGCGGATCTTGGTCCGACCTACGTCCACGGGCGTAAAAAAGGATGATACTTTTATTACTTAAACACGCTTCTCAGCTTTGTTCCCTCTTTTTTTACAAGTTTGATCTTTAATGATTCTTGATTATGATTCTCCTCTCCACCCCCTTTATGCATACTCTACCCTCCTATTTATAATAGTGAAGAAATTAGATTCATTCTCCTACAAGAGTTTCCTTGTTGAAACAATTTCCTTTTCCCATAAGGATTCCTAATCAAAACTACATTCACTTCCTTTATCCTATTAGGATATTAACTTATCACTTTACCCCATGAAAGTAGGACAACTTATCCCTTTTTCGCAAGAATAGGGTGTCATCTTCTGGAGCATATCCCGCCATATGGTCGGTTTTGATATGGTCGGCTATAATGGTCCTTTGAATCGGGAATGCTACTACCGATCTCATAATGCTCGGTATTCCGAACCAAAGTGGTCGGTCACTTATCATTGTGTGCTCGGTCTCTTACTGCATAGTGGTCGGGTCAGCGTTAGTGATCCAGATCTAGAAGGGAATTACCCTTTTACCCATGCCGTGCTGCTTAAATACCATAATGCCCGAAAACACCATCAACAACAAATATTTATTGGTAATTGGGAAAATCCGAATTTGGCTTCATCTCAGCCCCTGATGAACAAAGCAGACCCAGGCAGCAGACCCACGCAGCAGACCCTGTGAGCAGAGCCTGATGATCAGACTCTGGAGATGCGTCTGGGGTCAAACCCTGAAGGCAGACCCTGAAGACAGACCCTGAAAGCAGAATCAGACCCACATCGATTCAGACCCTGAGCGAAGCGCGTCTGAAGTGTTGTATGTCTGGCAGAAGACCCTGAGCGAAGTGCTTCAGACCCCGAAGTGTTGTACGTCTGGCGGCAGACCCTGATCGAAGTGCGTCTGGCGGCAGACCCTGAAGTGGAAATCTGGCCCCTGACTCTGATGGCTAACTCTGATGAAGCTGTTGTTGGACAATTATGACCCATAGCGTCACTATTTGTACAAATCATACTGTTGTTGTACAAATTAACTGTGTGACAAAGAGATTGCACTCTTATCATTTGTGATTAGATCACCTAGATGTATAAATGATAGGAGGTCCCTATAATTTGTTCCTGGACTGAGAATGATATGAGACAGTATCAGTCCACGAAGGATAAATCATTAAATATCCCTAGTCAGAGTATATCGAGATTGGACATCGATAAATACGTAAAAGACTAGTATTGCACTTGTGCGTGTTGTGAGGGCACAACGGCATAGTTCTCGTATATTTGGGTATAGGATACTCATGCAAGTGTAATAGGAGGTTGTGTTTCACCGATGGTACGGGAAACAGCTTCGCTCTGGATAGACCCCTTCGGAATTCCATTAGTAGTATGACTACGTGTCTATGGAAGTCCGAAATCAGGGTAGGTGTATTTGGTCTTAACCTGAGACTTGCACCGCTAATACTTGCGACAATCAATATACTTTAGTTGAGGTCGTCCAGGGCTTTAACAGGTTATGTGTACGCCAATACTGGGTATATTGAGAATCGTAGTGTGTTGGGTGTGATATTAAGACGGAAGTGTCACTCCAGTCATATGGAGATGATGGTCACGTAGGATACGGTACTGGTTCTCTTTATTACTGCAGTCATCGGGATAATATGACTAGGTCATAGTTATCCGATATAGAGACTAGTTACCAGAGATCCGACATGCGCTTCGTACGGGGCAGACACGATTCCAGACCCAGGCCTAGCACGTGATCATCTGATACTGGATCAAAATACGCAATACCACGTATACTACGCCTGATATAGATCGCTTATTCCTGTAAGCATGTTTCCGGAGAATTGGGAAGGCATGGCGTTTTGCTAGAGGCCAACCTTGTCTTGTGAATCGGTGTAAACGTGGTACGAGGTACTCACGTGTTCAGATAGTCCGACGACCCGATTTACTGCCAACATATCCGGGGATCTCATGGGTCGCTTCCCAAAGATTCACCGATGACGTATGACTCGCACTTTAATTAATCTGGGATTAATTTAATGAGAGAGAAAATTAATCTTGGATTAATTGCGGAGATATTTTATCTGGGATAAAATATCAATTAAAGAGAGAAAACGATTAATTTGGAATTAATCCGTAAATTAATATATTTGATATATTAAACGAAATTAGATTTCGACACGGAATTAAAATTAGATTTTAATTCGGGTGAACGAATTAATTTAGAATTAATTCGTAAGCGACGTGAATAGTGATTTCGCTAGGCGTAATCATTTAATTACGCCGCAACGGAAAATTCGTTAATTTAGAATTAGCGAACCCGAGCCCGGAATTGTTTGCGAGCGCATTCGCATTTCGAATGTGAGTACGGCACGTAAGTCAAATCAAGCGTCAAATCGCAAGTCACATCAAACGTCAAATCACATGTCACTTTGAGTGATGTGACATTTGAGTGATTGATATAAGTCGATTTGTGTTGATAGACAAGCATTTAATGCTTTGTTTTTGAAATAGAAAAAAGGTAAATGGTTTATTATATATTTTGGAAATTATATAAACCCTTTTTACAATTTTTTTTATTTTCCAACTCATTCTCTCTCTCATTTACGGTTTTGGCAATTTTGGAGCCAAAAACCCATCTTCTTCTCTCTCGGTCTTAGACCGATTTCTTCATCTCTTTCTCTGGTTTGACCGAAAGAAATTGGAGAAGCAATGATCTTGTTGCAAGATCTAAGTGCTAGCACACTCCATGAGTCCATACCAAGGTGATAGGGAAGTGTCTTCATGAGCTTGTAATCACCTTGATAAGCTTGGAGCTTGGAGCATCAATGGAGGACCACCTAAAGCCGAAAATGGAGCTGCAGTTCACTGCCATTGCCGAGCTTGGAGGGAGGCAGAAAATTGCAGTGCGTTTTTGGTTCAACTTCGTTGCATCTCTACAGATCCATGTGAGTCTTTTCTGCACCTCATTTGATTATATTCAACTCGTTTTTATGCTTATAAATGATCATTGGGACTTGATTGAAACCCACAGTTGTCTGCCTCTGACCCTGAAGTCTGCTGAAGTCGAGTCTCTGACGATAAGCGAGCCTCTAACGTGACGAAAGCGAGCTTCAGCTTTGTGCCTCTGCCTCTGCATGAAAGCGTCTGCCTTTGACCGAACGCGTCTGCCTCTGACCGAACCACCTTCACTTCCCCGAGGCTTGTTGATGCCAACAATCTCCTTAAAACAAATTTGTCCCCTACCGATGGTGCAGTAGAACGTGAGACGATTGTTTCCCAGGATGCAACGGAAAATGAACGAGTATGGGCACCACCAAAACCCGTTTCCAACGAACAACAAAAGTGTTTGAACTCTCCCCAACCAAAACAAAGAAAACCTTTAAAAACGAATTAGTTGCTTGTTGTGAGTATTGTGTGTATATCATAAACGAAAAACCCTCACTGCCTTTTAAATAGAAATTAACATGCCAATTAAATCACATAAATGGGTGGCCTTTCACTTGTAGTAACCACCAAGCTAATTAAATTAATTGTTATGGAACTTCAAAAGCCTTGGAAAAAATAAAGAGACTTGCAAAAATTGGATGGGCCAGGCCCGCACAATTTGGTCCGACATTCGTGTACGCATGACGCGCGGGTGCACACGAGTCAGGCTTGATCGGATTTTGATTTGCACCCCCCTGCGCGCGCACGTAGAGAGAGCCTCTATCCTTAGAACTCTTACCCATCTACATATGAGCAATCATATATAAGCACAACTTCTCTATATTAGCTTTCTCATGTGGGACAAGCACAATTCTCTTTATTTTCCAACACCAATGGGTGAACTTTGAGCAACAATTTCTCATTTACCCAAGCACCATTTTAAGCATATGAATATACCATTTCGAACTACTCACGGAGGAGTATCCGAATCATTCAATAACAACCACTAACACGAAGTGGACCATGCTTGGAATTGTGCCTCAAAATGCTTACTCATAAGTATTTTCCAACAATCCCCCACATGAATGAAATTGGCGAAAAACGTCAAATAAAATTATTTTATAAAATATTTTATTTTGACCTAGAAGAGTTCAACGGTTCAACACCTGCATAGGATAGGTATGCCTCAGCCTTTGAACCTTCCCTTGTGAAAATATATCTCATTTACTGGCTGACAGTGGACACGATGTCATTGAACTGTACTACCGTTCATGTAAATGGATAACATATATCACACAGATATTTTACTTAACACATCTAAGTTCTATTATTATGTTCATTTTGGCCATAAATATCAACATGGTTCTGTGAGAGTTTCTAAGAATTGAGCCCCGTACAATTCCCTTTGAAGCGACCCCACTTTTCTCTCACATATGTGATTTCTTATTTAAGAGTATCTTGTAATACTCTGCTCGGATTCCCGACGCATAAGAATCATTAAAAGTCTTTGCTTAACCTCTATCCATACAAGCATCACTGTTTCATTTCACCATAGGAATGGACTAGAGGGTAACCCCCACAGTGAACCAATTATGTCATTTACGAGTTGGTTGTCTCATTGAACCTAGATCTTGGGATCTCCAGTCAACAAGTTTGGGTTTTCCTTCGTAATAAACATTTATCTAATGGGCTTTAGTCTCATTCCCCTCGATGATTTCACAACTAACTCTCTGTTTAACCCTTTGGTTAGCGGATCCGCAATGTTATCCTTTGACTTTACATAGTCAATTGAAATAACTCCAGTAGAGAGTAATTGTCTAACGGTATTATGTCTACGACGAATATGTCTAGACTTACCATTATACATATTGTTATGTACCGTTCCAATTGCATATTGACTATCGCAATGAATGCAAATTGCTGGCACTAGCTTAGGCCAACTTGGAATATCCTCTAGAAAATTTCGAAGCCATTCTGCTTCTTCAACACACTTATCTAATGCAATGAATTCTGATTCCATTGTAGATCTGGCTATCACATTCTATTTGGAGGATTTCCATGATATAGCTGCACCTGCTAGTATAAACACATAGCCACTGGTAGACTTTGAGTCTTTCATATCAGATATCCAATTTGCATCACTGTATCCTTCAATTACAGCTGGATATCTATGATAGTGAAACCTATAATTACCAGTAAAACGTAAGTACCTGAGTACCCTTACTATTGCTTTCCAGTGATCAACCCATGGATTACACATATATCTACTGATCTTGTTTACTGTACAGGCTATATCAGGCCTTGTAAAACTTGATAAGTATATCAAACTCCCGATAACTTTAGAGTATTCTACTTGAGATATACCTTCTCCCATATTCTTTGATAGGTGTAGACTCACATCTAAAGGAGTTCTAGCCACAACAGAATCATCATTGTTGAATTTACCAAGAATCTTGTCCACATAGTGCGACTGATCAAGAATAAGTCCATCTGGACCTCTCGAGATCTTTATTCCCAGAATGACATCTGCTAGACCCATGTTTTTCATGTCAAACTTGGATTTCAGCATATTCTTGGTGGATTTCACCATTTTAACATTACTCCCGACAATCAATATGTCATCAACGTAGAGACATAAAATGACATAGCCAACTTCTATCTCTCTGACATAAATACACTTATCACTTTCATTGATTGTGAAACCATTTGCCAACATGGTGTCGTCAAACTTTTTATGCCACTGTTTCGGAGATTGTTTCAATCCATACAAGGATTTAACTAACTTACAGACTTTCTTTTCTTGTCCTGGAGCTATAAAGCCTTCAAGTTGTTCCATGTAGATTTCTTCATCTAAATCTCCATTCAGAAAGGCTGTTTTCACATCCATCTGATGTACTTCAAGATTGCGCAAAGCTGCAATCGCTAGTATCATTCTTATGGAATTTATTCTCGTTACATGAGAATAAATATCAAAGTAATCAAGACCTTCACGTTGTCTGTAACCTTTAATTACAAGTCTTGCTTTGTACTTGTCAATTGATCCATATGCCTTCATTTTCTTTTTTGAAAATCCACTTGGACCCTAAAGGTTTGCATCATGGAGGAAAATTCACTAACTTCCATGTGTGATTTTGTAAGATGGATTCAATGTCACTATTGATGGCATCTTTCCACAAAGCACCATCAGCTGACCTTACAGCTTCGTTATAGCTTTGAGGATCATTTTCTAACAAAAATGTCAGAAAATCTGGATCAAATGATTTTTCCGTTCTAGCTCTTTTGCTACGTCTTGTTTCAAGTTCAACAACTTGTTGATCCTCTGGAACATATATGTGTTCTTGGTCCTGACTATCTTCAATGATAGTCTCATGTGCGCGTTTGTGCACATTTGAATTCGAATTAGTTTACAGGGAAAAACGTATTAGAAAAAGGATGCATTCCTATACTCTATTATCGTATTCTTGTGAATATCTGGTACATTAGACTCATGCACAAGAAATCGATAAGCATTACTGTTATGTGCATATCCTATGAAAATGCAATCAACAGTTTTTGGTCATATCTTCACCTTCTTAGGTGGAGGAATGACTACTTTGGCAAAACCCCCCACACTCGTAGGAATATATAGGAAGGTTCTCTTCCTTTCCACATTTCATAAGGAGTTTTCCCTACTTCTTTCTGTGGTACCTTATTTAAAAGGTAATTAGCTGATAAGACAGCTTCTCCCCACATATTCTGAGGTAAGCCAGAGCTGATTAACATAGTGTTCATCATCTTTTTCAAGGTACGATTCTTTCGTTTTGCAATCACATTGGATTGAGATGAATAAGGAGATGTGGTTTGATGTATGATTTCATTTTGTTCACAAAGTGATTCAAAAGGAAAAACATACTCACCACCACGATCACTTCTTAACTCCTTAATTATTTTATTCAGTTGGTTCTCAACTTCATTCTTATAGAGAACAAATTTCTCTATAGCTTTGTCCTTACTTCTCATTAAATACACATAGCAAAATCTTGTGCAATCAGCAATAAAGGTAATAAAATATTTATTACCGGCTCTCAATTGTATTGAATTAAAATCACATACATCAGTATGAATTAGATCAAGTGGTTTAGAGTTTCTTTCAATACTATGAAAAAATGATCTAGTTAGTTTTGCCTCAACACAAGTATCACACTTATGTCTGTTATCAATTTTAAAATTGGGAATGTGATTCATGTTAATTAGTTTCCGCAATGAATTAAAATTAACATGTCCTAATCTACCATGCCATAGATCAGAGTACTCAACAATATAAGCAGAAGAACTAACTTTATTGATATTCTTGGGTTTAACAACCATTACATTGAGCTTAAAAAGCTCATCAGTTACATACCATTTTCCCACATACATCCCATTTTTAGTCAAATCTACTTTATCAGACTCTAACACCATCCGGAATCCATGCTTGTTCAAAAGCGATCCAGACACAAGATTCTTTCGTATTTCTGGTACATACAGAACATTGTTCAAAGTCAACTATTTTCCAGAGGTCATCTTCAGAATCACATTTCCTAGACCTTCAATCTCAGATGTTGCTGAATTTCCCATGTATATTTTTCCCCATTACCAGCAGGCTCAAATGAAGAAAACATGCTCTTGTCCGAGCACATATGTCGAGTGGCACCAGTGTCAATCCACCACTCTTTTGAGTCAGAACCCATCAGATTCACCTCAGAAATCACAGCATAGAGGTTAATGTCTGAAACATCTTGAGTCATGTTTTCCAACACATTAGTCTTTTGTTTCTTTTTCTTCTTCGGCAGTCTGCACTCAGAAGACTTGTGACCCATTTTGTCACAGTTGAAGCATCTTCCTTGAAATTTGGATTTCTTGGAAACTCTTTCTTTAGGGCCCATCTTTGACCCTTTGTTCTTGAGGTTCTTGTTCTTATGGCCATGTTCAACAACATTTGCCTTGGCCTCATGAGATATTCCTCTCTTGTCAGATACTCGGTTATCTTCCTCAATTATGAGCTTAAGAACCAAGTCTTCAATGCTCATTTCTTTTCGCTTATGCTTTAGATAATTCTTGAAATCTTTACAACCAGGTGGTAGTTTTTCAATTATCGATGCTACTTGGAAGGTTTCACTTAAAACCATCCCCTCAGCATGAATTTCTGCTAGAATAATCTGCAGTTCTTGTACTTGTCTTAACAAAATTTTGGAATCAACCATCTTAAAATCTAGGAAACGGCCTACGATAAATTTCTTAGTACCGACATCCTCAGTTTTATATTTTCGATCTAAAGATTCCCAAAGCCCTTTTTCTGTTTTTATTCCGGCGTACACACTGTACAAGGAATCACATAGCCCATTCAGCATATAATTCCTACCTAGGAATTCAGAATGTTTCCAAGCATCGATCGCACTGATCACTTGGATATCAATCTCACCCTCTGTGGGTACATGAGCATCTCGCAAGGTTCAACGTGGTCAAGTAAAAGAATATATTCTGTTGCCACCTTTTAAAATTTTGTCCAGTGAATTTTCAGGTTTTTCCGCAGCAGGATTGACATGGCTCACATGTCCAACAGGTTGTCTAGCCATAGAGGCAGCAACACCTTGGTCAGCCACATCGGCTGCCATATTAAGCGCAGAGGCTGAAGTAAGTTGGCCATCCGAAGAGGCTGCCACTGCATTTTGGCCAGCCACAGAGGCTGCCACAACATTCTGGCCAGCTGAAGAGGCTGCCATATTCAGATATACTGTGTTTGGACTGTTTTCCATATCCACAGAGTCGAATTTATTTTAAGACTGTAATACAAATATTACAAATATTTATTGGTAATTGGGAAAATCTGAATTTGGCTTAATTTCAGCCCCTGATGAACAAAGCAGACCCAGACAGCAAACCCACGCAGCAGACCCTGAGAGCAGACCCTGATGATCAGACTCTGGAGATGCGTCTAGCGTCAGACCCTGAAGGCAGACCTTGAAGACAGACCCTAGTTCAGACCCTGAAGGAAGAATCAGACCCACAGCGATTCAGACCCTGAGCGAAGCGCGTCTAAAGTGTTGTATGTCTGGCGGCAGACCTTCAGTGAAGTGCGTCAGACCCCGAAGTGTTGTACGTCTGGCGGCAGACCCTGATCAAAATGCGTCTGGTGTCAGACCCTGAAGTGGAAATCCGGCCCCTGACTCTGATGGCTAACTCTGATGAAGCTGTCTGCCTCTGACCTTGACGTCTGCTGAAGTCAAGCCTCTGACTATAAGCGAGCCTCTGACGCGACGAAAGCGAGCTTCAGCTTTGTGCTTCTGCCTCTGAATGAAAGCATCTGCCTTTGACCGAACGCGTCTGCATCTGACCGAACCACCTTCACTTCCCCGAGGCTTGTTGATGCCAACAATCTCCTTAAAACAAATTCGTCCCATACCGATGGTGCAGTAGAACGTGAGACGATTGTTTCCTAGGATGCAACGGAAAACGAACGAGTATGGGCACCACCAAAACCCGTTTCCAACGAACCACAAAAGTGTTTGAACTCTCCCCAAACAAAACAAAGAAAACCTTTAAAAATGAATTAGTTGCTTGTTGTGAGTATTGTGTGTATATCATAAACGAAAAACCCTCACTGCCTTTTAAATAGAAATTAATATGCCAATTAAATCACATAAATGGGTGGCCTTTCACTTGTAGTAACCACCAAGCTAATTAAATTAACTGTTATGGAACTTCAAAAGCCTTGGAAAAAATAAAGAGACTTGCAAAAATTGGATGGGCCGGGCCCGCACAATTTGGTTCGGCATTCGTGTACGCATGACGCGCGGGTGCACACGAGTCAGGCCTGATCGGATTTTGATTTGCACCTCTCCTGCGCGCGCACATAGAGAGAGCCTCTATTCTTATAACTCTTACTCATCTACATATGAGCAATCATATATAAGCACAACTTCTCTCTATTAGCTTTCCCATGTGGGACAAGCACAATTCTCTTTATTTTCCAACACCAATGGGTGAACTTTGAGCAACAATTTCTCATTCACCCAAGCATCATTTTAAGCATATGAATATACCATTTCGAACTACTCACAGAGGAGTATTTGAATCATTGAATAACAACCACTAACACGAAATGGACCATACTTGAAATTGTGCCTCAAAATGCTTACTCATAAGCATTTTCCAACATTATGTACATTATGCTCACCAATCTAATAAACAAACTGGGTAAACCAAAGAATCAAATCTCGATTGGCATGTAAGAAAATTTGGCTTAGAGCTTTCAATGGTAGGAAATTAAAAATTTAGAGTTGATGAAGTTATTTCTGATTAGCATATGAACTGTTACTGTTACAATGGGTTATTTAATTTGTTTAGACATTACCTACATTGTGCACATCAATTGGTAGGCAGGGTTATTTAATTTGCTTAGACGTTATGTACATTATGTTCACCAATCTATATACAAACTGAGTAAATCAAATAATAAAATATCGATTAGCATGTAAGAAAGATTGGAGTTTTTTCACCTGTGCCAGATGATTTAAATTAGAGTTTTCAATGGCGTTGTCATCGATCTGCGTATAAAACCGTAATTAATCTTTAATCAATATGTACAACATCTTCTTCATTTATCAGCTGCATACCAATTCTTAGCACATATATTGAATTCATATCTCCACATATCCATCAACAAGCTTAAACATCTCCAACAATCTTTCATTATTCATTTAGGAAAACAATGGCAGCCTAACAGCCTAAGATATAATTAGCATGAATGTTATTTGCTATATAACATTTGGATATGAATTCAATCTGTTGCAGGCAGAGAATCGGGGCGGCATCCTCATTCGAAACGAATTCATGTTCTTCAAAACACTTTTATGACGTAGAAGCCAAGCTAGTGGGGTGTAAAAACAAGAAGCTGCATATCGCAACAAGTATTTCAGTATTGCAAAAAAACAAAAAAAACAAAAACAAAAAAGGCAATGAAGGTGAAGAAAATGTTAGCCGAGAAGCAGAAGAGATTATTTTATTTTATGTTTGTGTCATCGAGAGACGTGATTTGGTGGTGTAGAGCTTAAAATATGATCTTAAGGTCCTGAGTTTAAATATAGGGAGTACATTTTTTATAAGAGTCTGAGACAGTTAAAAGTTTTACCCACTCCGCTTAGGTCCAGAAGGATTGATTTGGCGGTTGGGTTTCCAATAATTCAAAATAATAATAATAATAATAATAATAATAATAATAAAGAGTTGTAGTTGTTTCAATATGCTAATATGTAAATACTCATAACCATTAAAACTCTCTTCAAACAAACAAACAAACATATCAGTATTAGACATATGCCTTTTACGAAACAATAGATGTCTAAACATCCTTTTGAATTCAATCAAGCCAAACATGTAAGAAATAAATTTAATGCAACTAAGCTGTCAAGTATGCCAAATATGAATGAAACGAGATGTCAGTCCATCCAAAAAAACAAAAAAAAAAAAAACAAAAATTCCAAAAGGAACCCACGACTCCCGACTAATTTTTAATAAAACTAATTAATTTCAAAATCCCACATAATTTGTTATTAAAAATAATAATGATAATAATAAGTGGAGTCTTGCTCTATCATTTTCTAGAAGCAATCGTATACTATTTTCATTATTTCCAAGAAAAAGGCAATTTTTGTTGTGTGCATTTGATGTTTTGATAAAATGATAAACAGTTACAAGAATGTATGGCCATAAAAATGGACACAACTCTCAAATCTAGGGTTTATTTTTTAGGGAAAGTAACGCTAATTAATTATTGTTTTTTTAGGTCTCACATCTTATATTAGTTTTGATGATAACAAATCATGTATCAAGAGTATGATGATAAACGTATCCTTTCAAATATACCATGGACATCGACAAGCATAATCAAAGAAAATCAAATGAAATTCAACAAGCTATAAGATAAAAAAGACTAGTTTAGGGTATTTTTTTTATTAATCTTGTAATGTTTGTTTAAGTTAGATTATGAATGATAAAAATAAATGAGTTCAAATCTTTTTCATATGCATAAATCTTTCAAGATTACATGTTTCATCAAATGATAAAAGCTTGTTTTGATCTTAATTAATAAAATTATTTTCAAGCTTTTCGGTCTTAAAAGATTCATTTGATTTTGATGAAAAAATTATTATTTGATTTCAAAATACTTGATTTTAAGTTGAAACATTTTTTTTGGTTTTGAAATAAAGATTATAATACACGGTTTTTCAAAATTCTGGTAAGATCAAACATCCACCCTAATGACTTTGGACATCCGAACAAAGGCAGTGAGTTGCCATTTGAAAACCCTCCAAATTGGATAACTGATAGTCACAATCAATAATCGATTGCTGGCTTCGATTAATCGATTGTAAAGTTTGGTTAACCAAACTCTGTAGAATTCGACCGTTATTTTACAACGGTCACTTGCCATGTCACGACTAGACAAACCTTCGACATAGGACGCCCGAATTGTACTGAAATTGCATAACGACTAGTTTTTGAAATCCTCTATAAATTTAGATTATTTTGACCATATTTTGGTTCATCATTCACTTTCAACTAGTTCATATTTTTCCCTTTATTATCAAAAGAGCTTAAATATTTTTATCCACAATTAAGCTCAAATCAAGTGTTAAACTTGTATAAATTTGCTCATTTAGGAGTTGTATTTATATTTGGAGCTTTGTTCTCCATTTCTTGTAAACCAAACACTTGGGGTCATCTTTGAGTCCTTAAAAATGAATTGTAAAAGATTTCATTGGCACCCGTAAACTAATTAGGTCATCTTCGAGTCTAGGAAAAAAATGTGAGGGTTTCATTGGCATCCGGGAAGCCAAATGACTAGTGAATACTTTTACGAGTTACTTGAGGCGTGGATGTGAGAAGGGTTGTCGAACCGCATAAAAATCTCATTGTGTAGAATCTCTCTAACCCTTATCTCTTTAGTTTATACTTGTTGGATATTATGAGGTATTGGTTATATGCTCGGAATTGAATATTTGGAATAACATATTTGAATTGTTTAAAATTAATGAGGCTATTAAACCAAATATTATTTGTTGAGATTGTATTTTTGTGGATGGAGTTGGGAGTTTGAAATATTACAATATTGAATGATTTGATAATTGAGAGTGATGCGATTGAATTTATTGAATTGAGATTATTTAAACCTTTTTTAGTGTCGATTTCTCTTTCGTTTTTTAGGCTATATACTAGGGGAATTTCACCAATTACTTATGGATTGTTAAAATGACACTTTAGTCCCTCATAATTTTGAAATACAAGTTTTAATCACCAACCTTAAATATTTTTCGTTAATTTTGAGTTATTTTTATCTGATTATTATTAAATGACTTAAATACTCTAAAAAAAATTCAAATATAATAAAAGCATGTATCAAAATTATATGAAAAGTGACTCAATTAATAAAAAATATTTAACGACGAGGACTAAAATTTATATTTTCTAAAACTGTAGGGAGTGAAACATATATTTCTAAAACTATAGACACTAAAGTGTCATTATGACAATATGTAGGATAGTTGAATGTCATTTTTCCTATTTATATAGAAGTGATGGATAGTTATTGAATAAAAATTTAGATGTAATTAAAGATTATAAAAAAATTTAGCATAATTTAACTCGATACTAATACAAATACAAATCCAGGGTCATTAATTAAAATTATGTAATTAATCTTGTTGTGATTCACTGATCACTTTAGAGAGGATTTGAGGAAAAAATTGAATTCAATTCTATTACTTTCAAGAATAGAAACAAAGTTTACAAAAACTTAAAAATCTCATTTTCTCTCTATACACTCTACACTTTGGGATGCATTCAAAGCACACTGGAAGGCTAAATTTATAGCCAAAAAATGCACACTATTTATGCCACAAATCACTCCTTGATTCATGGCATTTGGAAATCTCCACCAAAAGTTTTTTGGCTTCATTCTTCATGTCAAAGATGCTGGCCACCTTCATACGTTTTCACAGTTGGTTTGTGATCTTTCATGCAGCTGGAAAACAATCAACAACCTAACAAATCAAGCTGGACTCTACAATTCTCCCCATCCAACTGCATTTGAAGCAATCGTCATCTGACAGCTATCCTGGCTATGTCTCTACACAGCTCTAGCTTGTCTCGGGTAACCACTTTCGTTAACATGTCGGCTGGATTCTCATCTGTATGGATCTTCACTAGTCTCAGCAGTTGTTGATCCATTACCTCGCGTATCCAATGATAACGAATATCAATGTGTTTCGTCCGGGAATGATACATTGAATTTTTACTCAAGTTCAGAGCACTCTGATTGTCACAATGTATCTTGTATTCTGTCTATTTGATCCCTAACTCTTGGAGAAAACGCTTTAACCATAATATTTCCTTTCCTACCTCAGCTATAGCGATGTACTCAGCTTCTGTTGTGGATAATGCAATACACCTCTGCAATCTTGACTGCCATGACACAGCTCCCCCGTAAAAGTGTAGATGAATCCTGATGTAGATGAATCCTGATGTAGATTTCCAACCATCAAGATCTTCTGCCATATCTGAATCTGTATAGCCTTCCAAGATTGGATCAGCTCCTCCGTAACACAGACGAAACTTCAGTGTACCCTTGAGGTACCTGAGAATCAATTTGGCTGCCTCCCAGTATTGTTTTCCAGGGTTAGAAAGAAAACGACTCACTACACCCACTACGTGTGCAATATCTGGCCTGGTACATACCATTACATACCATTACATACATTAGGCTTCCAACAGCTAAAGAATATGGAATTGATGACATCTCATCTATCTCTTTCTTGGATGAGGGACACGAACTCTTGCTCAGTTTGAAATGGTGCGCTAGCGGAATGCTGACTGGTTTGGCTTTCTGTATATCAAACCTCTTGATTATCCGTTCAATATAACTCTCCTGTGAAAGCCACAACTTCTTTAACTGTCTGTCAAGAATAATCTCCATTCCCAAAATCTGTTGAGCTGGTCCTAATTCTTTCATGTCAAAAGACTTGGAGAGTTCATTTTTTCAGCTGGCTGATCTTCGCTGCTTATTGTCCAACAATTAACATGTCATCTACATACAGTAGAAGAGCAACGAAATTTCCATCCGGAAACCTCTGAATGTATACACACTGATCTGCTGCAGTTCTTTTGTATCCTTGACCCACCATGAATGAGTCAAACTTCTTGTACCACTGCCTCGGTGCTTGCTTGAGCCCGTACAAGCTCTTTTTCAGCTTGCAAACAAGGTTTTCTTTTCCTGAAACCTTGAATCCTTCTGGCTGCTCCATGTAGATTTCTTTATTCAGATCACCATGAAGAAATGTTGTTTTGACATCCATCTGTTCAAGCTCCAAGTTCAATTTGGCTACCAATCCTAGGATGACTCGGATTGAAGCCATTTTTACCACTGGTGAGAAGATCTCATCAAAATCAATTCCCTTTTTCTGTAGAAATCCTTTGACTACTAGCCAAGCTTTGTGTTTCACCACTTTTCCGCTACCATCTTTCTTGAGCTTGAACACCCATTTATTATTCAGTGCCTTCATTCCATGTGGGAGCTTGACTATCTCATAAGTGTTATTTTTATGCAGAGATTTCATCTCATCTTGCATTGCATGCAGCCATTTGTCTGTGTCTTTATGAGATACCGTTTCGTTGAAGGTTTCTGGCTCCCATTCGTCAATAAGCAGAATGTATTCTGATCCTGAGTATCTGGCCGATGGAATCCGGCCTCGCTCAAATCTTCGTACTGGAGGTTCTGGCTGTCTGTTTTCATTTGGATTTGTGGATGATCCTGAAGCCTCTGATGAAGCAGGCTGCAGCTCCCCCTGCTCAACATCTCATTCCTCCTCTGGTTCTGCTTCTGGTATGTCTTGCACCCCATCATCATCTGTGGCCACTGGTGTTGGTGTTGGGGTTGTGTCTGGATTTGCATCGGCATTGTCGGCACTGGTTTTAAAAGATATCTTGGGCTTTTCAATGTCTTCTATTGTCTGGTCTTCGAGAAACACTACATATCTGCTTCTGATGACCTTTCTTTCCTTCGGGTCCCATAGCTTGTATCCAAATTCCTCGTCTCCATAGCCTATGAAGATGCATGGAGTAGTCCTTACATTGATCTTCTGTCTGAGCTCCTTGGATACATGTGCAAATGCTAAACATCCAAATATTCTGAGGTGAGAATATGAGCGATTCTTACCAGACCACATTTTCTCCGGAATCTCGAAATTCAATGGTACAGATGGTAATCTGTTGATCAGGTAGCAGGCGGCACGAACAGCTTTTCCCCAGAATGGCTTTGGTAGCTTAGCCATGCTGATCGTGCTTCTGACTTTCTCCATAATGGCGCGGTTCATCCTTTCAGCGACAGCATTATATTGTGGGGTGCGTGGAACAGTCCTTTCATGTCGAATACCGTGGCTTCCGCAGTAGGCATCGAACTCCCTAGAAGTGTATTCGCCTTCATTGTCTGTGCGGAGGCACTTCAATTTCTTCTCTGTTTCACACTCGACCATGGCATGAAATAGTTTGAAATAGTCCAGGACCTGATCCTTTGATTTCAGAAAATACACTCATACTTTCCGAGAAGCATCGTCAATAAAAGTCAAAAAATATTTATTACCGCCTAGTGAATTTACCTTCAAGGGACCACAAACATCAGAGTATACCAGACTTCCATTGCAGAACACACCAACGAGTTCCAAAGCCTTGTGAACCAGTTGTCTGCAGTAGACATGCAACTGGCAGACGAAGTTCAAGCCCTCTTGCTACTCAGTTCTCTTCCTGATAGCTGGGAGACTCTGGTGGTTACTATCAACAACTTAGCTCCATGAGGCAAACTTACCATGCCTATGGTAAAGGATGCCCTGTCAAATGAAGAAGCCAGAAGAAAAGACGTGGGCTCAGATCAAACAGAAGCCCTTGTCTCGGAGCAACGAGGAAGACAATAGGAGAAAAATCAAGGTGGGAGGAGAGGCAGAAGCAAAAGCAGAGGCAAATCCAAGGACGAGAGAAAGACATACAAATGCTTTCACTGTGGCATAGAAGGCCACTTAAAGAAGAATTGTCAGAAACTGCAACGGGAGCAGGGACAAGGCAATAACCAGTCGAAGAAGAATGATGCGGAGACACTGTTAGTTACCACAGTAGATGTAGCTATATGCTCCGGCCAGGAAGAAGCATGCCTTCACACCACAACTCAGGATGTCGAGTGGGTGGTAGATACTGCAGCATCCTACCACGTCACTCCTCACAGGGATTTCTTCACAACATACAAAGCAGAAGACTTTGGAGCAGTGAAGATGAGGAATACTAGTTCTTCTCAGATAGTGGGAATTGGTGAAATACAGTTGCAGGCAAATGCAGGGTATACAATAACCCTGAAGGAGGTCAGACATGTTCCAGAACTTTGGATCAACTTACTCTCGGGGGTAGCCCTTGAAAAATAGGGCTATGCTAGCCACTTCAGCAATGGAACTTGGAGGATGATAAAAGGTGTCATGGTCATCGCCCGAGGACATATCTGTGGAACCTTATACAAGACTCATGTGAAGATTTGTGCAGAAAGCCTCAATGTACCTGAACCGGAGACTTCTCAGAATCTATGGCACCAGAGACTCGGTCATATGATTGAAAGGGGGTTGTCTACTGTGGGGACACAGAAACTGGACGACACATGCTGTCCCGGGCTCGTGGCCCGGTCGGGAGTACGGAGTAGCCACGGGGACTAAACCGGAGAATATTGGAGTCGCCACCTGGTGTGAACTAGGAAAATGAGATTTAAGGCCACACTCACCCCTCGCAAGGGAAGACCTCAAACCGTTGGGTTCGGAATGGTCCCTTACTTATGTCACTTGTAATGAAAGGATTTATGTAATAATTTAATCAAGTTTAAGTAACACTTATTTCCAAGAGTATCATGCTTCTAAATTCACATACATACATATCTGAATTTGCATACAGCCTATTAGTATGTAATCTATGTCTCAATTTGCATACATAAAGATTAACACACGGCAAGCATAAAAGTTAATAAACACATTATACTCATACATGTGGGGAATACAGATGATCGACACCTACACAGTCTTGCATAATGCATAGAAACAATCAGGTTTATCATACGAAGGAATAGCTACTAGGGACAACTAGGTACGAAATCTAATGAAAATAACTCAGTTCAGTGGGCGCGCGGTTCGTGTAGCGATCGAGAACGCGTTCGAACGGAACAAGACCTGATGCATGATGAAACTAAGAAAGTGTGTGCGCGTTCGCGTAGCGTTTATAAACGCGTTCGAACGGTAAACAGAAGGTTCGCGTTCGTATGGGGTTCGAACGGAACCAGACCTGATGCATGATGATGAAACTAAAAAAGTGCGTGCGCGTTCGCGTAGCGTTTGTAAACACGTTCGAACGGTACACAGAAGGTTCGCGTTCGTATAGCGTTTGAGAACGCGTTCGAACGGAACCAGACCTGATGCATGCAATACAATCATAGGCAAACAAATCCATAATGTGGGACCTCATATATCCGATTGAACTCATCTCACACCCAACCGGATATACACCAACCGGCGCGGCGAAGCATCGTGGTAAAGGATTTTAACCCCTCCAAATAGGGGACCTTTAATCCGACTTACTAAGCCCATGCGCTCGATCGCATCATGCATACAAAGAATAAAGAAACAATAATCTCAAACTTAGTATGCCCGATTGAACGTATCTTGCATTCAACCGAACACATATCAACCGGCGCGGCAAAGCATCGTGGTAAATGGTTTTAACCTCTTCAAATAGGGGACCTTTCATCGCACTTACTAAGCCCATGCGCTCGATTGAATCATGCATACAAAGAATAAAGAAACAATAATACCAAACTTAGTATGCCCGATTGAACGTATCTTGCATTCAACCGAACACACATCAACCGGCGCGGCAAAGCATCGTGGTAAAGGGTTTTAACTCCTTCAAATAGGGGACCTTTCATCGCACTTACTAAGCCATGCGCTCGATTGAATCATGCATAAATAAGCAACATGCAGAATTCAAGTGACGAAAAATAAATAAATAAAGCAACACAACACAAAAGAGGGGTGTTTACTCAAGCGGTACGTGGAGTTGTATCCCGAGTACAGATCATACTACCGTCCATTCAGAATCGGCTATGAAATTTATGTCCGGGTTTCCATCCGATATACCGCGAGAGTTGACACATCTCATTTTATTCCAAAGCCACAACATACAACATCTCATAATTCTTGCATATTTATCTACTCAAGGGCCACAACATTCATTTCAACATAACAATCATACAAGTAATACTCAATAAATAATACAAATAAAACAGAAAACGAGTGTGGAAAATACCCTCAGGTCTAACCTTTTTTTGCCAACTTTCAGGCTTGCGTTTCACGGACGTCGGAAGGGTAAGGCTCCTCAACTTCTCTGGTTCACTAGTTTAGTGTCCTAGCTCACTGTTTTGCTGTTTTGCTTGTTGTTCGATCTCCGTTCTGCTGCTGTTCGGCCTCTGTTTTGCTGCTCACTGTTCAGGTCGCCTGTTTTGACGTTTCAACGGACTGTTCCGAGTGTTTTTTTGTGGATTTTTAGTGTAGTCTTGTGTGATTATTTTAAGGATTATGAATGCAGTTTTTATGTTACTGTTTGAGGATTCTAGGGACTGTTTTAAGAGGATTTGGTGCTTGTTTGGGGGTGTATTTTCGGTGATGTGTGGGGAGTTTATGGAGGTGGTTTTCAGTGGTGGTTAGGGGCTGTATTGGTGGTTTTAATGGCTGTTAAAATTCGGCAATGGAGGGGATGGAGGATAGTGGTATTCTCGGCCAAAGAAGGAGAGATGAAGAGAAGAGTTTGGTTTGTGCTTCTTGCTATTGCCGTGAGTGGCTAGGGTTCATGGTGTTGTGATTTTCGTGTAAGTCTTGTGTATGAGCTAGAGGTCTGCATGTCTTGGTTAGGGGTTGTTTATATAGAGAAAGGTTAGGGCTACTCCTTGTTTCACAAGGAAGGGATTTTGGCATTAAAAGGAGGATTTGATTTGGTATTCAACAAGGAAAGGATTAGATTGAGGGGGGACAAATCTTGGCTAGATTAGGAATACAAAATATTTAATTTGTTATGATTGATTTTAATTAGGCATGATATTTGTTAAGTTTGGTATATAATATATTGATTTATCTTTATTAGGCATGCAATTTCTTTAGTTTGTGTAAGTATTTTTATTATTTGGTAGGTGATTATTTAGATTTTATTTGTTTTATTTATTTGGTATATGACTTAATTAATTATTTTATTTAATTACATTATCTAATTAATATTAATTTAATTTCCCATGTGTTTTAAATGTGTTTTATTAATTGGGATGTGTTTTATGGGCTTTGGTGGGCTAATTGGGCTGGGGTACGAGGCTAGCAGCAAAACCAGAAATACCGACGCCGTTCGAACGCCCATTCGAACCCTACCAAACGCCCGCAATCTGCTTGACGTTCGAACAAAGTTACGAACGCAGCACTAACGAAGACAGTGAACTTGCGAAATGAATCTGATGACGTACTTATTCTGAATTTCCCCTTCCGACCTCCGTTTCCCGCAATATCCTTAGCTAAAAAGGTAGTGCCTCCAACTGAGACTCATCATCGGGTTTCACATGAGAAAATGCAATGCCTACAGTCACCCCCACTTTGATTGGACTTGTGCAGTGTGTGACTTTGAACAATCATATCAAAGTTATGCAATGCATTTTCACTTACCTGGCTCGGATGCTGCCTCGAGCTGAGTTGGTGCTGCAGTGGAGCTCGATCCTGGGAGCGTCCCCAAAACTGCTGACGATGTGGGCCTCGCCCTCAAGCTGATATGGGCTTCGCCCCTCCAAGCTGATATGGTGTGGAGCCTCGTTCCCAAGCCGATATGGGCCTCGCCCCCAAGCTGGCATGGGCCTCGCCCTAAGATTCATTCCTAGATTCATTCCAAAATTCTGACGGTGCGGGCTAGGATTCATTCCAAAAAAAAATTGATGATGTGGGCCTCGGCTTTAGGATTCATTCCTAGATTCCTTCCTAAACTCTGACGGTGTGGGCCCCGACCCTAGGATTCAATCCAGGATTCATTCCAAAATTCTGACAATGTGGGCCTCGGCCCTGGGATTCATTCCAAAACTCTACTGATTTGGGCCTCGGCCCTGGGATTCATTCCTGGATTCCTTCCAAAATTCTGCTGACGTGGGCCTCGACCCTGGGATCCATTCCCGGATTCATTCCTGGATTTATTCCAAAATTCTGAGAGATTCATTCCTTGGATTCGTTCTAAAATTCGGAGAGATTCGTTCCAAATTCTGAGAGATTCATTCCCTGGATTCGTTCCAAATTCTGAGAGATTCATTCCCTGGATTCATTCCAAATTCTGAGAGATTCATTCCCTGGATTCATTCCAAATTCTGATATATTCATTCCCTGGATTCATTCCAAATTCTGAGAGATTCATTCCCTGGATTCGTTCCTGAAACTGTACTGTTGCTGTTTCTGACTAGCTTGCCTTTGCTGCTTTCTCTCTTTCTTTCTTCGAAACATGTAACATAAAACAAAACAAACACAAAAAGGATGCAAAATGTGTTACGTGTATGGATGTATGCATGAGTTTCCTATCCCGTTGGGTTAGGTCTTCGGTCAATTCCCTTAGTGACAGCTCGGTCTTCTCTTCCTTAGGCAAAGTACTGCTTCAATCTGTCTACACTAATTGGTTCTGTGAACTCATTTCCTTCCAAGTCTAACAGTCTCACTGTCTTCATTTCCCAATTTCTGAATGGCCAACTTATCTTTTCTGCTTGCTTCTTCTGAGGATTCCCTACGTTCTGAGTATCATAGTACCAAGATTGAATGCTTTTGTCACATGCACTCATGTTGCAAGTTGAGAAGTGGAGATTCAGGCAAGTAAACGAAATGAACTTCTTTATTATTGTTGAGAAAAGTTCGAACAAGCAAACAAAATCAATGTCTTTATTAAAAATGCAAGATAAACTTGGAGAAACAGCAGTGCCTTCTTCCTCAGCCTCTGGTTTCTCGCTGTTATTATCCCTTATCCCCATGTGAGAAGCTTGGTGGTTGAGGGTTTGGAGGACAAAGGTTTCAGGCAAGCCAAAGTTGATCATGGTGGTGGGACGGAGTGGTAATTTGGTAGAAGATTCATGTGTGTGCTGGGTTGCTCTATTTCTGGGTCAGGTATTTTGTGGGTGTCAATCAGGTCTTGGATCTCATGCCTAAGGGGGGGAGTCAGTTATCAGTTTCGTGACCTTTTTGCTGGTGAAAATAACAGAATAAGTTCAAGTCAAGGTAGTGCGGCACAGGGCTGGGGAGTGGTTTGGTTCCAAGGGTTTCAGGAGTCCTTGCATCTTCAATTTCTCAAACACCTTTGATAGAGGTCTACCCAAGTTGGAGAAACGTCTGTTCCTGATGGCAGTGACCTCGGCACTGGAAGACTTGGCTTCATGATGTCCCCCAAAATTCCTTCTATTCTGGCCATAAGACTTTCTGTTTTCAGCCTCCTCTTCTTCAATGTCCATGACAGTCTCCCTCAACTGTCGAAAATCCGCAATCATGGAGGTCATCCTCCTCAGCTTACCATAGATAGAGGGCTTGGTACCCTTGATAATCATCTTAATTTGGTCTTTCTCTGAAGGTCGAGTCTGCATTTTCAAAAGTTGACCTCTCCAGCGGTCTACATACTCCTTGAAGCTCTCCTCCGGCTTCTGCTTAGTGTTCTCCAGATCTCGGAGTGACAAATCAATCTCTAAGTCCGTAACATACTGCTTCAGAAAAGCATCAGCTAGTTCCCTCCAATCTGCCTTCACTTTCTTCTCCAAACTGTGGTACCACACCACGAGAGCTCCCTCGAGCGACATTCCAAACATTTTCTGCACTTGGCGCTGAGACAGACCAACTGAACTCATGACTGATACAAACTGTCGGAGATGCACCCTTGGATCCCCATTCCCGTTAAACTTAGCCATATCAGGCATCTTGAACTGTGCCGGCAACTGCCCAACTGTTCACGAAAGTCAATGTGTCATAATCCATCAAATTCTCATTCTTACCCCTCATCTTGCGGGTAACTGACTCAACCTGATCCCGAAGTTTCTGTAACTCTGCCTGAGACCTAGATACTCTGCCTGCTACATACTCTGCCATATCATCATCAAAAGTGGGGATATCATCCCCAACCCATTCGGAGGCTCCTCACGCCTCACATTCTCAGAAATTCCCCCAGCACGGGGCACAGCCATACCAGCCACAGCAGTAGTCAAAGCTTGCAACTGTTCAGTGACCTTGGCGAGACTGTTCTCTAACTGATCCATTCGGGATACCTCAATATCTGATTCACTCATGTCTGTTCTCAGTATTTTGGTGAGCCTTCCCTTTTTTCTAACCCAACAGGAATCTATGATGCCTTCTTGAGACATAGAAGGTGTTAACATGACATATTTATGTATGAGATGCATGTAATATATATAACATACCAAATCAACTAAAATTTTCAAACAAATCGGCCCGTTATCATTTTAGAAGCTTTTGGGCTAACTGTCAAAGGAGTGAACTCGTCCCAGTTTAAATGGCCCAACGAGTACACATCTTATGGCAAGGAGCCCAACTAATTCCAAATGGTAATGTTCCGAACACAATCACAAAGTAGCCCATCAATCACCTAGAAGCCTTTGGCCCAATCGTCATAAAATACGTTCTTGTCCCAGTTTAAATGGCCCAACAAGCCCATATCCCATGACAAATGGTCCAAATGGATCCAAACGACGATGTTCCCAACACAAGTATAAAAGAAAGATAATGCAAACATAAAACAATGATTTCTACAGAATGGCCCATCAACATTTCAGAAGCTTTGGGCCAAATGGTCATAAGGTACGAACTCGCCCCAGTTTAATTGGCCCAGCAAGTCCGCATTTCTGACAATGGTCCAACTGCATCCAAATGAGGATGGTCCACAAGCACATACTCAAGGAAATAATTGCTACTTTAACCATACAACCCGATCTATGGGTGGGTTCACAAGAGTGTAGACAAAGGCTCTCATCGGCGAAGGATGGCCCACAACTATGTCTCCCCAATCAAGGGTTCGAGCGACCAAGTGAGCGCACCCTTTTTTATACACTAAGGTACGTGCCAATGAGCTATGGTGTGTGACTGACTGTCAAATGGATTTCCCGTTGTAGATTCCCCAGAGGGAAGGTGGAGCGAGGCTCACTTAAATACCCAAGCCTCTTAGGCTCTTATCGCTTGGTGTCAGGAATAAACAACGAGTCCTCCAAATTAGTCCATCACAATAGGCTACAAGTAGATGGCTATATAGGTGCCTTCACAGCTTTTCCTTCTAGGAATGTAGTGAATGAAGGAAGACACCAAACCATTACCTAGCCTCAAAATGCCTTTGATTAAACCCCCATTTTATCCACTATAGACACGGTCAATTAGAACATAAATCCAAACATTACAAGACAATATTTCGGGGCCAATTCTCTATCCCCAGTGGAGTCGCCAGACTATGGGTACACAGGAACTAGACGACGCATGATGTCCCGGGCTCGCGGCCCGGTCGGGAGTAAGGAGTAGCCACGGGGACTAAACCGGAGAATAATGGAGTCGCCACCTGGTGTGAACCAGGAAAATGAGATTTAAGGCCGCACTCACCCCTCGCAAGGGAAGACCTCAAACCGTTGGGTTCGGAATGGTCCCTTAATTATGTCACTTGTAATGAAAGGATTTATGTAATAATTTAATCAAGTTTAAGTAACACTTATTTCCAAGAGTATCATGCTTCTAAATTCACATGCATACATATCCGAATTTGCATATAGCCTATTAGTATGTAATCTATGTCTCAATTTGCATACATAAAGATTAACACACGGCAAGCATACAAGTTAATAAAAACATTATACTCATACATGTGGGGAATACAGATGATCGACACCTACACAGTCTTGCATAATACATAGAAACAATCAGGTTTATCATACGAAGGAATAGCTACTAGGGACAACTAGGTACGAAATCTGATGAAAATAACTCAGTTCAGTGGGCGCGCGTTTGTGTAGAGTTCGAGAACGCGTTCGAACGGAACCAGACCTGATGCATGATGAAACTAAGAAGTGTGTGCGCGTTCGCGTAGCGTTGTAAACGCGTTCGAACGGTAAACAGAAGGTTCGCGTTCGTATGGCGTTCGAGAACGCGTTCGAACGGAACCAGACCTGATGCATGATGAAACTAAAAAAGTGCGTGCGCGTTCGCGTAGCGTTTATAAACGCGTTCGAACAGTAAACAGAAGGTTCGCATTCGTATAGCGTTCGAGAACGCGTTCGAACGGAACCAGACCTGATGCATGCAATACATTCATAGGCAAACAAATCCACAATGTGTGACCTCACGTATCCGATTGAACTCATCTCATACACAACCGGATATACACCAACTGGCGCGGCGAAGCATCGTGGTAAAGGATTTTAACCCCTCCAAATAGGGGACCTTTAATCCGACTTACTAAGCTCATGCGCTCGATCACATCATGCATACAAAGAATAAAGAAACAATAATACCAAACTTAGTATGCCCGATTGAACGTATCTTGCATTCAACCGAACACATATCAACCGGCGCGGCAAAACATCATGGTAAAGGGTTTTAACCCCTTCAAATAGGGGACCTTTCATCGCACTTACTAAGCCCATGCGCTCGATTGAATCATGCATACAAAGAATAAAGAAACAATAATACCAAACTTAGTATGCCTGATTGAACGTATCTTGCATTCAACCGAACACACACATCAACCGGCGGGGCAAAGCATCATGGTAAAGGTTTTAACCCCTTCAAATAGGGGACCTTTCATCGCACTTACTAAGCCTATGCGCTCGATTGAATCATGCATAAATAAGCAACATGCAGAATTCAAGTGACGAAAAATAAATAAATCAAAGCAACACAACACAAAAGAGGGTTCCGTTTACTCAAGCGGTACATGGAGTTGTATCCCGAGTACAGATCATACTACCGTCCATTCAGAATCAGCTATGAAATTTATGTCCGGGTTTCCATCCGATATACCGCGAGAGTTGACACATCTCTCATTTTATTCCGAAGCCACAACATACAACATCTCATAATTCATGCATATTTATCTACTCAAGGGCCACAACATGCATTTCAACATAACAATCATGCCAGCAATACTCAATAAATAATACAAATAAAACAGAAAATGAGTGTGGAAAATACCCTCAGGTCTAACCTTTTTTTTGCCAACTTCCAGGCTTGCGTTTCACGGACGTCGGAAGGGTAAGGCTCCTCAACTTCTCTGGTTCACTGGTTTAGCGTCCTAGCTCACTGTTTTGCTGTTTTGCTTGCTGTTCGATCTCCGTTCTGCTGCTGTTCGGCCTCTGTTTTGCTGCTCACTGTTCAGGTCGCCTGTTTTGACGTTTCAACGGACTGTTCCGAGTGTTTTTTGTGGGTTTTTAGTGTAGTCTTGTGTGATTATTTTAAGGATTATGAATGCAGTTTTTATGTTATTATTTTGAGGATTCTATGGACTGTTTTAAGAGGATTTGGCTGCTGTTTTGGGGGTGTATTTTCGGTGATGTGTGGGGAGTTTATGGAGGTGGTTTTCAGTGGTGGTTAGGGGCTGTATTGGTGGTTTTAATGGCTGTTAAAATTTGGCAATGGAGGGGATGGAGGATAGTGGTATTCTCGGCCAAAGAAGGAGAGATGAAGAGAGAGTTTGGTTGTGCTTCTTGCTATTGCCGTGAGTGGCTAGGGTTCATGGTGTTGTGATTTTCGTGTAAGTCTTGTGTATGAGCTAGGGGTCTGCATGTCTTGGTTAGGGGTTGTTTATATAGAGAAAGGTTAGGGCTACTCCTTGTCTCACAAGGAAGGGATTTTGGCATTAAAAGGAGGATTTGATTTGATATTCAACAAGGAAATGATTAGATTGAGGGGGGACAAATCTTGGCTAGATTAGGAATATAAAATATTTAATTTGTTATGATTGATTTTAATTAGGCATGATATTTGTTAAGTTTGGTATATAATATTTTGATTTATCTTTATTAGGCATGCAATTTCTTTAATTTGTCTAAGTATTTTTATTATTTTGGTAGGTGATTATTTAGATTTTATTTGTTTTATTTAATTTGGTATATGACTTAATTAATTATTTTATTTAATTACATTATCTAATTAATATTTAATTTAATTTCCCATGTGTTTTTAAATGTGTTTTATTAATTGGGATGTGTTTTATGGGCTTTGGTGGGCTAATTGGGCTGGGGTGCGAGGCTAGCAGCAAAACCAGAAATACCGACGCCGTTCGAACGCCCATTCGAACGCTACACGAATGCCCGCAATCTGCTTGACGTTCGAACGAAATAACGAACGCAGTACTAACGAAGACAGTGAACTTGCGAAATGAATCTGATGACGTACTTATTCTGAATTTCCCATTCCGACCTCCGTTTCCCGCAATATCCTTAGCTAAAAAGGTAGTGCCTCCAACTGAAACTCATCATCGGGTTTCACATACGAAAATGCAATGCCTACATCTACCTTGACAAAGAAGGATCTAATCTATGTCTCCAAAAATGATGTTCTGGATCCTTACAATCACTGTCTATTCGGTAAGCAACATATAGTCTCTTTCAATTTCACTCTCTTTCAATTTCACTTCAACAAATCTAACTGGGCATGGTGTCAACTATGTATTATATTTTATAATTCTCATGTGCAGCACTGGATATGTTCATTATTAATATCTCTTGACAAGTAAGTGGAATCTTTCTTCTACTTCTTCTTTTTTCTTTTTTTCTTTAAAAATAAAAAATTAAATTTCATCAAATTTAGGGTATAAATTAATATTAACATCATGTTTAACAGTTTAAGGATTATATGAATTTCAATAAAACAAAAAATATTATTTACTACTGAATAGAAATCATTCAATAGTAGAGGGATATTCTTGCGAGAGAACATTGCTAATCCATTTTCTATTTCTATTTCTATTTCTAGTTCTTTTGTTTTTTTAAAAAAACAAATCCTGAACAGGAAATAAATTATAGAAAATAAGTAACTAGTTCAGGGCCCAAATAGCAAGCAAGATCTAAAGACCACGGATGACTTATGTTCCTTTGGTATGGTGTTGGTGTTTAAAAATCAGAGTTTCTGTGAAATAAAAGTTAGAGTTGTGAGGGGAAAAAAAGAGTTGATAGTGTTTGGTAAATATTATTTTTAAATAATAATTTCCATAAAACAATAAATGTATAATAACATTTTCATCAATTAACCATAGATTAAAAGTATCTTAATTAGTTAAACTTATATAGTCAATGGCATTATAAGAATATTGATTCAACGGGAACATAATTGATTTTCACAAAAAATAATAGATACTTTTTATTTAAAGGGGATAAATCAAAATTATCTCATTAACAATTTAGAATTTTCATTAATTTATAAAACTCATTTAATAAATTTTCAGATTTAGCAGTGGCTTTATCACTACTTATAGTTACAGAACCTAATAATATCATGAAAAATAAATTACTTATTTAATTAAATCTAATTTGAACGTAATTGGCAAGGAGGAACAAAGGATGACCAAACAATAAAAAGAGAATTATTCATGATGTGGACAATGTTTAAAAAAAATCTCCAAGTGGAGAAGAACCAAATTCCAATTTATTGTAATATCACTATCATAATAAACAAGAGGGCTTGCTATTTGAGTATTATATAATATTCCAAATCAAAAGTTGAAAACCAATGGGCAACTTTTTTAAAACAATATGTGCTTGGTCTTGGTCTTGGTCCCTGATTTTAGCTACCTAATCCAATTGATAATTATATTGCTATTTATACCTAACATTGACTTGTGTGAAATATAGCCTCTTATTTGAGTGGAAAGATCTCCCACTTTAAATTTTAATTCAGAATTATTTAAAATAGGGTGATATGGGATTTGACTTGTATTTAGTGTTGAGTAGAACTCTGTGTTTAATTTTTCACAAAATGTGATTGATAGTTGAAAATTATGATAAATGTTATGACCCTTGTACATCTAGGGTGTACTGTTGAAATTAAAATTAATTACAATAATTCAAGATAAGTCTTAATTATTATTTCTATGGTTAAAAGCATATACATAAGCAATGGTCAGAATCCTATTCTATGCAATAATGAGCAAGCTGAAATTAAATAAAGCAATCAACACAATCAACACTTATATTTATTGGCGGAGTGAAAAACTCTTCATAGAGAAAAATCACTTCGGGTATAGGTTACCATCTGAATTCACTATATAGATAAAACTTACAATGATGGTTATATGACCTATGAAAACAACTTTGCCGACTCAAATACCTCTACTGTAATAACCGAAAGAACTTCGAGCTCGTATCAAACAGTCTTCTTCAGAACCTCTAAAGCCTTTGAGTGAATCAAATATGCGAACTCGCGATGCCGAAACTCCGACTACCATTCTCTACCTTAGAACTCTGAAGGTTTAGGACATTGGCTAGGGTTGTATTTGTGTTGATGGTTATCAAAGAAGAAACTCACCAAAAGAAATAAGACATGAAATTCAATAAGTCTTCAAAGTGATGTCTCAAGAAGAAGGAAACAGAAGATGTAAAAGCTCTCAATATTATGTTTCTAACCAAGGGTAAAGTAGTTAGGATTTTCTTTAGGGGTGTGCATTAATCGGTTTTAACCGATTAACCGAACCGTTCCGACCCATTTTTTTATTACTGTTCTGTTAATTCGGTTAAATCGGTTATTGCGGTTAAATTTTTTTAATTTTTTTTCGGTTATTCGGTTCGGTTACGGTTATGAGATTCGTATAACCGAACCGACCGATTAACCGAAATTAAACCATATATATATATATATATTAGCGCGTGCGAATCCTTTAATTTTTTAGAGTTAAGATAGTCTGCATGTAAACTCTCAATTGGTTGTAGTTATATTGATTTGATAATACTACCCGAAAATAAAATTGATAAAATTCAAATGACAGGCTGCATTAACAACTTAGTTTTGACACTTTTTAATTTCTCTCAAGAATTTAAAGGTAAAATACATAAAATTTCAAATGTGTAGATTTTGCATCGTAGAATTTCTAACATGGCAAGTTTGGAAGGAAATCTGAGGTCGTGACAATCATCGAGGGTTTAAAAAATATTTCTCTCGCATGTAATTAAATATAGATATATTTAATCAAATGTTAGTTAGAATCGGTATTTTTAGAATCGGATATGTGATCGAATTAGTGATCCTAAAAAACTTAATGTGTCAGTGGTTCGACTAGTTGAAACATTCCGAAAAAATCGGTAGAACCGACCTATATCATATATAATTTTAATAATTAAAAATTATAAAAAAATATTAAATTTTAATTTATTGGATTGGTTAATAACCGAATTAACCATAACCGACCGAAATATAATGGTTAATTGGTTAATGGTTATGTGTCATAAATTGGTTAAATCCGTCACACTTTTATTTAACCAAAAATTTCGGTTATGGTTAAAAAATCAAGGATTAACCGACCGAACCGACCGATGCACACCCCTAATTTTCTTTTTATAGGTAGGATTTCTCAAGCCTAAAAGAACCTTTAAAGCATGTCCAAATAAACCCGGCCACGGTTCCGGTTGAAACCGAAACCAAACTGGAATCGAACCAGAATGAACTGGACGGTTCCGGTTCGAGAACCGATTTCGTACGGTTCGGTTAGGGTTCCCACCCTAGCCAAACCGTTGGAACCGGACGGTTCCAACTGAAATTTAAGTTTTTTTTTTAAGTTTTTAATTTAATAAAATTCAAATAAATGAATTTTTTTAGTATATTTATTTGATAATAATATCCAATTATAAATTTCTTTAAAATTTAATTTCTAATTTTTAAAATTATTAAAAAAAAATTGAAACCGGAACCGTCCAATTCGGTTCTGGTTCCCGATTCCACATTCTTGTGGAACCCGAACCGAACCGAAATTATCCAGTTCGGTTCCAGTTCCACAAGAGTGGAACCGGGCCAGGTCTACGTCCAAAATAATCAAAATATCGGACTGAACCTCTGGCAGGTTTCATTTGAACGTAATGAAGAACGTAACTTGCACAAGGAGCCTCTAGAATCTTTCGTTCGAACGGTATAACAAACATGCCACAAACGTAATGTGTTCGAACCCAACTCGAACATGAGCTCTGATATTTTCATCTAATGTCGTCCAATCATCACCAATTCTTGAAGACCCATTAAAACTCAATTGAATATATTTTGTTACGGAATTTACCAACCAAAACTAGACCCAATAGTCTCCATATGTGGCATTCCGTGAAAAAATCATTGAATACAAAGTCTATGATAATAGAATGCAAAAATAAAATAGCCAACTGTAACTATCAAGACAAAGACTTATTACAATATTACTCAATCTAAAACCTAACAACCAATAGTCTTGAATTCAATGGAGATCTCGATATGCTCACTTGAAATAACAACAAACAAATACTCGTGAAAGGCATAGAGAATAGCATAAATAAAACTGTAATAAATGTTACACATATATAAACAATATAAAGAAGTATCATCATAAAAAAAACCTAAGCATCACATAAACATAAACCATTCAAGCAACAACATTCTTCTCCACATTTTTGTCACGAGATGACAATGGATAAGAATAATAAATTCCCACCTACTGCACACATAAAATCTTACAATAACAAAACAATAGCATAAAAGAAATAACAGCATATATAAAATTCTCCCTCTCACTAATAGTGCATCTCAGTTAGTAAAAAAAAACACATTGGAAGAAAAGCAGACAAAACATGAAAGATGCAATGCTAAAAGAAATAAGTGATGCAATGACATGCAACTAAAACATGCACACAAATGAAATGAAAAACATGACAGAAATGACTCAAAATAACATTACAAGTGCCTAGTTAATATTCAAATATTTATGACATGATATAATATTAAACATATCCATTCATGCTCAAGAATACACGCATGCATATGACTTAAATATCAAAGCATAAGCACTTGCGTGGGAAAAAAAGTAGTGCACAATAATTCAAAGCTTAAAATATTATTTTATGAGCATGATTAAACTGAAGAAGTCATATCTCATATAAAATCAAGTACACTGAATAGTTGTTCAAACCCAGCACCACTAGAACCTGAAAGAAACATTGGTTGCATGCTATTATTTTTTCCCTTAAATATGAGCTTATAAATGTGGATGCTGGTTTTCGTCAGAGGTCCACAATCGTGAATTTTTAGTATGAGGGCACTAGCGATCCTGCAAAACAAAGGTAGAATAAGCGGGGAGTACTGCCCACCGGTGTGGTGGGTGCCGTAGGCACTCCGACGCTCAAGTCAGTAATGAAGACAAACTATAAATAATGAAATAGCAAGGTTTGATGTTACCTTGACTTATGTTGACTGCCGTGAGCGTTGTAACAACGTTGGGCCGACATTCACTCCTTAAATTGGGCTCTCATGTTTACAGGATAATAGACTTTCCTTGTGGGTTTGAGAGAGCGATTTGGGTCTGGACCTCATTTTGGGGACAGTTTGGGGAGTCTGGGGTGCATTTAGTATTGGGCCTGAAGTAAAAGGTCGAAATTACCCTAAGACCAAATTTGGCCTGTACAGTTTGTCTCCTCCTCTCTAAGTGAAGGAGTCATTGGCTTGAAGAGTACTTGACGCGTGTGTCGTATGAGGTATGTATAAAGCACGAAAGCGTACCTGGACGTTGATGTCGTTTGGACCTTTCAAAGATCATACCATGTGGATAGAGCTAAGTAAATACCAATAATGAACCTCAGTTGACCAGATATGGATGTTGATCTAAGAGATCGTTATGAGTTTGTGGGAATGACCTTGTCGACTGGACCAGATGAAGGTCAGGTCTTGAACTTGACTCTACATGAGCCCATAGGGGATGTCCCCGGTTAACTGAACCAGATGAAGGTTCAAGGTATAAGTCATACGACATGTGTAGCCCATGTCTACTTCTTGACTCGATATGAGTCCATGGGGGATGTCCCTGATCGATTGAACCAGATGAGTGTTCATGAGTTATTTCATTCGACATGACGTATGGACTGAGAGAAGTCCATGTCTTCTTTTGACTCGACAAGAGTCCATGGGGGATGTCCCCGGTGGACTGAATCAGATGAGGGTTCAGGAGTTTATTTCATTCGACATGTCGTATGGACTGAAGGAAGTCCATGTCATTATTTGACTCGACAATAGTCCATGGGGGATGTCCCCGGTCGACTGAACCTGATGAGGGTTCAAGAGTTATTTTATTCGACATGTCGTATGGACTGAAGGAAGTCCATGTCTTCATTTGACTTCATAGACCTTCAATGTCATACTACTAGACCTGATGAAGGTCTATGAAGGTCATCACCCATTCTCCTGATGAGGGTCAATGAGACTACGGTCGTATGGACCTGTCGAATGGACTTGATTAAGGTCCAAGAATGTCATCACTTCTCACTCTACTATAATTGAAGAAGGTCAATGATGGTTCTCATTCCTCATTCTACAAGACATGACAAAGGTCAATGAGGGTATAATTTCTCATTCTACAAGACTTGTAGTCTGAGACCATGTCGTCTGAAGACCATGAGACTTCGGTCGAATGAACCTGATGAAGGTCCATGAGGGTCATAATCCTACTAGATTTGATGAAGGTCGGTCGACTGGGCCCGATAGAGGTCCAAGGGATTTTTCATACTACCTAACCAGATGAAGGTCGGTCGATTGGACCTGATAGAGGTCCAAGGGATTTTTCATACTACCTAACCCGATGAAGGTCGGTTGATTGGACTTGATGGAGGTCCAAGGGATTCTTCATACTACCTAACCTGATGAAGGTCAGTCGATTGGACCTGATGGAGGTCCAAAGGATTTTTCATACTACCTAACCTGATGAAGGTCAGTCGATTGGACCTGATGGAGGTCCAATGGATTTTTCATACTACCCGACCTGATGTAGGTCGGTCGACTGGACCTGATGGAGGTCCAAGAAGGTTATTCATTCTACTAGGCATGATAAAAGATTCCTTATGTAGTTTGGAGTTGGCGATATTAAATCAATGTCGTATGAAGATGATGACTAACATTTCATGTCTTTTGAGGAATGTGACATCCATGTCTTGTCGAATGAGATCTTAAATAAGTGTAAAGCCTCATACGTTTCATGTCGAGTGAGAAATTTGCCTCATGCTGAGTGTAGTATCCAGTGGGACATTCACCTCATGATGAACCTTCATTTGGAGCATCCTCATTGAGTCGAGTCTACATCATTGTAATGTCGAGTGGGGCATCATCTCATGATGTATCTTCATTTGAAGTATCTTTCTTGAGTCGAGTCTACATCTATTTGTCGTATGAATCTTCAGCCAATAGATGATCCTTCCTCTATGTCGTGTCGAATGGAACCTTAGCCCCTAACTAAGACCTATTCCTTGTCGTGTCGAGTGGTGCTTCAGACCCTATCTAGGAGTTCTTCCATGTCGTGTGGAGTGGAACCTCAGCCTCTAGCTAAGACTTCTTCCTTGTCGTGTGAAGTGGAGCCTCAGCCTCTAGCTAAGACTCATTCCCAGTCGTGTCGAATGGACTCTCTATCAAATACTAAGACTTCTTCTATGTCATGTCGAATCACACATTTGCCTCGTGCTAGGTCTTCTTCCATCTCATGTAGAATGAGATCTTAAACAAGTGTCAAACCTCATACGTGGAGTGTCGAGTGGAATCTTTGCTCAATTCTAAACCATCATATACGTAGTGTCGATTGTGATCTTTAGCAAGTGATAAGCTGGTAAAGTTGACTGGGATGTCCATGCCAAGTCTTCATTAGAGTATTGCCCATCGGGATATCCTCTTCATGTGAACTCTTCATACACGAAGTGTCGATTGGGGCGGTCATGCCAAATACATTACTTCATCGTATGAGTGATAGAAAAATTGGTTCTACTGGAGTGAAGCTTATTGTTCCTTTCTTAGTCGACTGGGAGAGGAATGTTGATTGGCCGGATGATTTTTTATGTTGTCGATTGGAGAAAATGAGTTTCTCCCTAAGTTAGTTTTTGAAGGATAATTTTTTTAAAAGTAACCAGTGAATACTTGTTTGGGAAGCTATGATGTCCCCAAGGTTACAATGGGTGGCCTATGGCTCTTTTTGGTGGTCTAATCGCATCAAGTGACACCTTATTAAGATATATTGCTAGCACATCATTTATTAGGTCGCTTGAGAGGATTCAAGATTCTTTCATTGTGATGGTTGGTGGAGCTTCCTCTCTTACTGTTCCTCTTATCCTCCTCCCACCTGATCTCAATGTGAGCTAGAGCCATTACTTGATCCATTGTGTGACATCAAAATTTAGTGAGCTTTTTGTATAGTCCGCTTTCTGAAAGTAATCCATTTCTGAATGCTTCCACTGCAGTAGGCTGATGGAGATCCGAGATTGTTATCCTCTCTCTATTGAAGTGAGCCACGTAGCTTCGCAAGGGCTCCCCTCTCCGTTGCTGGATGTCATTGAGGTCATTGGTGGTCTTCTCAAGCTTGCAAGAACCTGCAAAATACTTTACAAACTTGTCTGCTTGTTGCTGGTATGACTCAATGGATCTATATGGTAGGTCGATGAACCAGGTGAGGGCCGAGCCTTCCAATGTTTCTCCAAATCATCTGCACATTCCAGCCTCCTATTGGTGAGGGGCCAGACCCGTTGATATCATCTTATATTTGTAATGGACATCATGGTCGTCTGGGTCAGTTGATCCATTATACATCTTCATATCTGGAGGACTGAACTTCCTTGGTAGTTCAATGGAAGTGATGTTCTCCAAAAATAGAGTATCAAAAATTGTTCCGGCCCGACTTTTCCTTATTGGTAGCCTGACATCGAGGAGGTTGAACAAAATTACTTCTTTGACTTTTAACATTTCTTTGCGCATGTTAGAAGCAACTTGTTGCGCTTGGTCGACTAGGGAAATTGGTTCATTTCTTTGATCTTTCCGGGGGTGGTCATCTGGGGGTGGATCACCATTTGGCACATCGTTGAAAGTCCCCAAGAGATTGGATGAGATTGTATGATTGTTGGGATTGTTCGGAGTATCACGTTATTGGGAAGTTGATGAGATTTGTTGCAGTTACTTCTGTAGGGTTATATTGGAGCTTCGTATGGCTTGATTCTCTTCTTCTAATGCGCGTAATCGTTCTTGGAGTATGGCCAGATGCGTTGTCACAAGATCTGGAGTTTGCTCACTGCTAGAAGCCATGGTTGGCTGAGTTTTAGGAACCGTAGACTGAGAGATCTTTGCCTGCTATGAATCGCTAAGGCCCCACGGTGGGCGCCAAATTATGGATGCTGGATTTTCGTCCGAGGTCCACAATAATGAATTTGTAGTATGAGGGCACTAGCGATCCTGCAAAACAAAGATAGAATGAGCGGGGAGTATTGCCCACCGGTGTGGTGGTTGCCGTAGGCACTCCGACGCTCAAGTCAGTAATGAAGACGAGCTATAAATAATGAAAGAGCAATGTTTGATGTTACCTTGACTTCTGTTGACTTCCGTGAGGGCGGTGGCCGGTGTTTAGAGAGTAAGAAGCTTAGAGAGCTCAAGTATGAGAGCTAAGACCTGCCTCTTCTTTTCTGGATCTCGGTTCCTTTTATAGGCTATTTGTGGTGAGATTCATGAATGCGTTAATTGACATATGTTTTGTGTGTTGGTATCGGTCGTGTCATGAAAGAGTATTATGGGCATTCATGAAGACTGAAAATGGCTGGGTTATGAGGGGTATTTATGAGTCTGAGCGTTTCGTGGGCTGGCGTATGGTGGGCCTGAAACATGGTCTTAGTATGACATTTTACTTGGGCTGGTGTAACAACGTTGAGCCGACATTCACTCCTTAAATTGGGCTCTCATGTTTGCAGGATGATAGCCCTTCCTTGTGGGTTTGAGAGAGCGAATTGGGCCTGGACCTCATTTTGGGGACTGTTTGGGGAGTCTGGGGTGCATTTAGTATTGGGCCTGAAGCAAAAGGTCGAAATTGCCCTTGGACCAAATTTGGCCCGTATAGTAAATAACTATTTTGAGTGAGAGATTTTTGCATTTATCTTTCAAATTTGGCACATTGGTACTTTTGAGTACGTTAGTTGAAATATTTGAGGCTCATTTACATTTTTTCTTCATTTAAAGGGGATAATATAAGGTCATATAATCAAAAGTCAAATTATTTAGTGATCTAAGTATTACAAAGATTGGACTGCCAATCCAATAACTCATACATGCGACCAAGCCTCAAAATCAATAAAAACGTGTTTGCGAGATGCAAGCACAAGATATACTAAGAGTTTGTATCTCACACACTTCTACACACAAAACATTAAGGAAAAGTAGCATATCACACATGCATATTCAAATATCTAACTTACCGGTATCATATTGCTTTATAGGTAGGGTAAAGTGGCTATGGATTTTTTTTTATAGGCAAGGTTTCCCAAGACCAAAAGAACCTTCAAAACACGTCCAAAATAACCAAAAAACCACAGGGGAATTACAATGACCTATCGAACGCGTGTTGGACGTGAACCTCTAGTAAGTTTATTCTAAACGTAATGAAGAATGCAACTTGCACGCGGAGCATATGTAAGCTTTCTTTCGAATGGTATAATAAACGTACCACAAACGTAATGCGTTCGAACCTAAGTCGAACATGAACTTTAATATCTTCATCTAATGTCGCTCAATCATCACCAATTCTTTAAGACCCATCTGTGGGACACGAAAACTGGGCGACACATGCTGTCCCGTGCTCGCGGCCCGGTTAGGAGTACGGAGTAGCCCCGCGGGGGACTAAACCAGAGAATAATGGAGTCGCCACCCGGTGTGAACCGGGACAAAGATTTAAGGCCGCACTCACCCCTCGCAAGGGAAGACATCAAACCGTTGGGTTCGGAATGGTCCCTTACTTTGCCCACTTGTAATAAAATGATTTGTGCAATAATCTAACCAAGCCTAAGCAACATATTTTCAAGGATAATTTACTCCTAAATTCGCATGCATAGGTACAAAGCTCCTGTCAAAGTTTACATATAACACATTTTCATATTTGCATACAACCTATTTGCATACACTCTATGTCCAAATTCATGCATAAAGATAAATCGACATACGGAAAGCATACAATTTCACATTGGTAGATACAGAAGCGCAAACGAATAGCATTCATACAAGCATGCATATTAAGGAAAGACAATTAAGCGCATAATGGAAACATATAACTAAAGAGGTAATACAAATGCATAAGGTAAAAAGAGAAAACTATATGCTAAAATAGACATGTCGTGATGTGATAAAAATGACTCAGTTCAGTGGGTGCGCGTAACGTTCGTAAATGCGTTCGAACGGTAAACAGAAGGTTCTCGTTCGTGTGGCGTTTGATAACACGTTCGAACGGGACCAGACCTGATGAAACAAATGCATGCACGTTCGAGTAGCGTTCGTAGACGCGTTCGAACGGTAAACAGAAGGTTCGCATTCGAGCAGCGTTCCTAAACGCGTTCGAACGGAAATGAAACAGAATTCTCACGTTCGTATGGCGTTCGGAAATGCGTTCGAACGGGGTTACAGCAGTGACCCCCAAAATACAGTAAACAACATGACACATACGCGAACGGATGAATAATAGACACCTAATCAATAATAACGGGCTAAAAGGCGCGGCAAAGCATCGTGGTAAATGATTTTAACCTCTCAAAATATAGGACCTTTAATCACACTTACTAAGCCCATTCGCAAACAACACAATACATGTAAAAAGGAAGACAATGATATCGGACTTCATGTATCCGATTGAACATATCTCACATCCAATCGATATACATCATCCGGCGCGGCAAAGCATCGTGGTAAAAGGATTTTAACCTCTCAAAATAGAGGACCTTTAATCGCACTTACTAAGCCCATGCGCTTTATCTCACAATGCATATAAGAAATAAAAGAAACAATATCGGACTTCGTATACCCGATTGAACACATCTTACATTCAACCGAATATACATCAACCGGCGCGGCGAAACATCGTGGTAAAGGGTTTTTAACCCTCAAAATATGGGACCTTTAATCCAACTTACTAAGCTCATGCGCTCGATCACATCATTACGCAAACGAATAACATGCAGAAATTAAATGACGACAATAAACACATCAAGACAACATAAAACGAAATATGCGCCGTTTACTCGAGTGGTACGTGAAGTTGTATCCCGAGTACAAATCATACTACCGTCCATTCGGAATCGGCTATGAAATTTATGTCCGGGTTTCCATCCTATATACCACAAGAGGCGACACATTTTTCATTCATTCAAAGGCCACAACATGCATCCACAAGCGACTCTCATGCGAAGAAAAAAAATAAAACAATTAAAAGACGAATATAAACTAATGAGAAAGGTGCCCTCAGGTCTAACCTTTTATACCGACTTTCGGAAGTACCGTACACGGTCGTCGAAAGGGTGGATGCTCCGCAACTCCTCCGGTTTACTAGTTCAACGTTTCCTTCGCTGCTTCGCTGTTCGGGCTGTTGTTTTCCCTCCGTTTCGCTGCTGTTTTGCTGATGTATTTACTCATTATTTTTGGGGTGTATTTTTCGGTAATTTCAGGGTATATGGCTGCTGTTTATGCGGTTTTTTGGGTGCTGTTTTGAGTGTGATTTCGGTGGTGATTAGAGGTTGTTTTGAGTGTGAGTTCGGTGGTGATTAGGGGCGTGAGTTGTGAGTTCGTTGAAGTGGAAAAAGGCTATGGCCGTGCGTGGTCAAGGGTTTATGTGTCTCGGCTGTGTGTTTGATTTGTGAGGGTTGTGAGTGTGAGTTCAGTTGTGTCAATGAGCTTGGTCTTTCTTGTGTGAGTGAACTATGTTTTCTGTGTGAATGAGCTAGGGTGTCAATGCCTTGCAGAATTTTTGTGGTTTGTATCAATATGCTAGATGGGGAATGTCTTGGTGAAGGGTTTCTTTTTATAGGCAAAGCTTAGGGTGAGTCCATGTTGAAAAGGAATGAGAGATCATGCAATAAAGGTGAGATATGATTTGGTGTTAAACAAGGAAAAAAAAGATTGAGAGATGGACAAGATTTGGTTAATTAGGAAGTTAATATATTTAATTTGTTTGGATTAGGCATAATATTTGTTTAGTTTGGTATAAAATAATCTTGATTGATTTTAATTAGGCATGATTTTATTTGATATTTATTTTAATTTGGTATGTGATTTTTTGATTTTATTTAATTCCTCATGTGTTAAATATGTTATTTAATAATTTGGAAATGTTTTATGGGCTTTGGTGGGCTAATTGGGCTTAGGTGTGTTGCTAGCAGCAAAACCAGAAATAACAACGCCGTTCAAATGCCTCTTCGAACGCTACACGAACGCCCACAATCTGTCTGACGTTCAAACGAAGTAACGAACGCAGCACGAAAGAAAATAGTGAACTCGTGAAATGAATCTGATGACATGCCTATTCTGAATTTCCCCTTCCGATGTCCGTTTCCCGTGACTTAAAAGGTAGTGTCTCCAATTGAGACTCATCATAGGGACTTATATGCAAAAATGCAGTGCCTACAGTCGCCCCTACTTTGATGGGACTTGTGTAATGTGTAATAGTGACAATCCTATCAAAGTTATGCAATGCATTTTTACTTACATGGCTCGCCAGCTGCCACTTGACTTTCCATGTGTTGAGTTGATTTGGTGGTGAGGTGCTGCGACCTCTGGTTAATTCCCGAACCGTGCTCCATTTTTGGAGCGCCAATTTCGGTATCTGTTGTGTGTGCTCCATTTTGGAGCGCCATTTTCGGCTTTTGCTGTGTGTGCTCCATTTTGGAACGCCATTTTCGACATTTGCTGTGTGTGCTCCATTTTGGAACGCCATTTTCGGCCTTTGCTGTGTGTGCTCCATTTTGGAACGCCATTTTTGGCATTTGCTGTGTGTGCTCCATTTTGGAACGCCATTTTCGGCCTTTGCTGTGTGTGCTCCATTTTGGAACGCCATTTTCGGCATCTGTTGTGTGTGCTCCATTTTGGAGTGCTATTTTCGGCATCTGTTGTGGTAGCGGTCCATTTCTGAACCGTGCTGTCCGAGAATGTGGCTCATTTTTGAACCGTTACTTGATGAGGTGGTCTTTGCCGCTACAATCCTGCCAATACAAAACAAAAATTGTATGTATGTGATATGCATGTATGTATGGATGCATGATGCTGATGTGGGCCTCGCCCCCAAACCGATACAGATGTGGGCCTCGCCCCTAAACTGACACTGATGTGGGCCTCGCCCCCAAACTGATACTGAAGTTGGCCTCGGCCCTGGGACTCATCCCCAAACTGATACTGATGTAGGCCTCGGCCTTGGGACTCATCCCCAAACTGGTGCTGATGCGGGCCGAGGCCCTGGGACTCATCCCTAAACTGATGCTGATATGGGCCTCGTCCCCACTAGTCTGATACTGATATGGGCCTCGCCCCAAGACTGATACTGGCATGGGCCTCGCCCCCAGACTGATACTGATATGGGCCTCGCCCCAGACTGATACTGATATGGGCCTCGCCCCAGACTGATACTGATATGGGCCTCGCCCCCAGACTGATACTGATATGGGCCTCGCCCCAGACTGATACTGATATGGGCCTCGCCCCAGACTGATACTGATATGGGCCTCGCCCCAGACTGATACTGATATGGGCCTCGCCCCAAACTGATACTGATATGGGCCTCGCCCCCAGACTGATACTGATATGGGCCTCAACCCTGGGACTTGTCCCCAAACCGCTGATGTCATATTGATGCTTCTGATTGGCTTTCATTTGCCGCTTTCTCTTCTTCAAAACCTGTGAACACAAAACAAACACAAAACACAAAAAGGAATGCAAAATATGTTACGTGTATATGCATGCATGCTTGAATGAGTTTCCCATCCCGTTGGGTTAGGTCGTCCACCAATTCCCTTGGTGACTGCTCGATTTTCTCTTCCTCTGGCAAAGTACTGCTTCAATTTATCCACATTGATCGGCTCGGTGAACTCATTTCCTTCCAAGTCTGACAGTCTTACTGCCCCATTTCCCAATTTCTGAATGGCTATCTTATCTTTTCTGCTTGCTTATTCCGAGGATTCCCCGTTTTCTAAACATCACTGAATTTCATAGTACCAAGGTAGAATGCTTTTCTCAAATATACTCATATTGCAGAAGAGATTCAGCGAAATGAACGTCTTTATTATCATTTAAGAAAATGATTCGAACATGTAGAGTAAGTCAATGTCTGTATTAAAAATACAGGATCAAGTAAACTATGAGGAATAACTTCATCATTCGCAACATTGCATTCTTCCTTGCCCTATGGTTCTTCACTGTTATCCTTTATCTCAATGCAAGAAGCCTGGTGGTTGAGAGTTTGGAGGACAAAGGTTTCGGGCAGGCCGGAGTTGATCATGTAAGTGGGTGGTGGAACGGAGTGGTAATTTGGTAGGGGGTTCCGATGTGTGTTTTGTTGTTCTTTTCAGGATCAGGTATTTTATGGGCATCGATGAGGTTTTTGGATTTCATGCCTAAGGCAGGTGCAGCTGTCAGTTTCATGGCCTCTCCTCTGATGGAATGACAATACAGGCTTAGGTCAAGGTTAGGTGGTATAGGATCTGGAAGTGGTTTAGGCTCTAAGGGTTTTAAGAGCCCTTGTCCCTTCAACTTTTCAAGCACATTTGAAAAAGGTCTACCAAGATTGGAGAATCGCCTTTTCTTGGCGGTAGCGACCTCGGCAGTAGCATGGCTTTGTCTCAGAAGGCCCCCCCAAAAGTTCTTCTATTCTGGCCATAAAACTTTCTGTTTTCAGCCTTTTATTCCTCTATATCCATGACAGTTTCCCTCAACTGTCGAAAATCTGCAATCATGGAGGTCATTCTCCTCAACTTACCATAGATCGAGGGCTTAGTGCCCTTGATGATCATTTTAATATGGTCCTTCTCAGAGGGCCGAGTCTGCATTTTCAGAAGCTGGTTTCTCCAAAGGTCTACATACTCATTGAAGCTTTCTTCTGGCTTCTGCTTGCTTGGTATTCTCCAAGTCGCGGAGCGACAAGTCAATCTCTAGGTCTGTGACATACTGCTTCAGAAAAGCATCAGCTAGTTCCTTCCAATATTCTTTAACATTTTTTCTCAAGACTGTGATACCATACTACATGTGCTCCCTCGAGTGACATCCCAAACATCTTTTGGACTTGGCGCTGTGATAGGCCCACTGAACTCATCATTGAGACATATTGCCGCAGATGGACCATCGGGTCCCCATTCCCGTTGAACTTAGCCATATCAGACATCTTGAACTGAGCTGGCAGTTGTTCTTCGAAGGTCAACGCCTCATAATCCAACAGTCCTCATGTTTCCCCTTCAGTTTACGGTAACTGACTCCATCTGATCACGGAGTTTCTGTATCGGCTCTGCCTGAGACCCGCGCATTCTTCTCGTGGCATATTCAGCCATATCATCATCAAAAGCGGGGATATCATCCCCCAACCCATTCAGAGGCTCCTCACGCCTCACATTCTCAGAATTTCCCCCAGCACGGGGCACAACCATATTTGCCATGGCAGTAGTCAAGGCTAGCAACTGTTCGGTAATCTTGGCAAAACCATTTTCCAACTGATCTATCCGGGATACCTCGTTATCGGATGTACGCATATCTGTTACCGGCCTTTTAATGAGTCTTCCCTCTTCCCTAACCCAACGGGACTCTATGATATCTTTTAGACATGGAGGGTGTTAACAGGATGTATGCATGAGATGAATGAGATGCATGCGATACAAGGAATATATCAATTCATTAAAATCTTCACGTAAATCGGCCCGTCATCATTTTAGAAACTTTTGGGCTAACTGTCATGGGAGTGAACTCGTCCCAGTTTCAATGGCCCAACAAGTTCACATCTCATGGCAAGAAGTCCAACCGTATCCAAATGATAATGTGCCTAAACACAAACATATAATGGCCCATTGGCGTTTTAGAAGCCTTTGGCCCAATCGTCATAAGATACGTTCTTGTCTTAGTTTAAATGGCCCGACAAGCCCATACCTCATGACAAAAGGTCCGAGCGAATCCAAACGACAATGTTCCCCCAACACAAGCATACATAATTAATTTCTATGGAGTGGCCCATCAACATTTCAGAAGCTTTTAGCCCAATTGTCATAGGATACGAACTCGTCCCAGTTTAAATGGCCCAACAAGTTCGCATTTCTGACAAGAAGTCCAACTGTATCCAAATGAGGATGGTCCACAAGCACATGGAAATAGTTGCTATAGGCCATACAACTCCGGTCTACGTGTGGGTTTGTGGGAGTGTAGACAAAGACTCTCGTTGGCGAAGGATTGCCCACAACTAGGTCTTCCCACTCAAGGGTTCGAGCGACCAAGTGAGCGCACCTTTTTTTATACCTTACAGTACGTGCCCACGCGTTATGGTGTGTGACTGACTGTCAGATGGATTTCCCATTGTAGATTCCCCAGAGGGAGGGTGGAGCGAGGCTCTCTTAAGTACCCTAGCCTCATAGGCTTTTATCGCTTGGTGACAGGTATAAACAACGAGTCCTCCAAATTATTCCATCACAATATGCTACAAGTAAATGATTATCTAGGTGTCTTCACAACTTTTCCTTATAGAAAGGTAGTGAATGAAGGAAGACACTAAACCATTACCCAGCCTTAAAAGTTCCTTTGATTAAACCTCTTTTAACCCACAGTAGACACAGTTAATTTAAAGCACAAATCATAATATTACAAGACATTATTTCGGGGCCGATTCTCTATCCCCAGTGGAGTCGCCAGACTGTGGGACACAGAAACTGGGCGACGCATGCTGTCCCGGGCTCGCGGCCCGGTTGGGAGTACGGAGTAGCCCGCGGGGGACTAAACCGGAGAATAATGGAGTCGCCACCCGGTGTGAACCGGGACAAAGATTTAAGGCCGCACTCACCCCTCGCAAGGGAAGACATCAAACCGTTGGGTTCGGAATGGTCCCTTACTTATGCCACTTGTAATAAAATGATTTGTGCAACAATCTAACCAAGCCTAAGCAACATATTTTCAAGGATAATTTACTCCTAAATTCGCATGCATAGGTACAAAGCTCCTGTCAAAGTTTACATATAACACATTTTCATATTTGCATACATCCTATTTGCATACACTCTATGTCCAAATTCATGCATAAGATAAATCGACATACGGAAAGCATACAATTTCACATTGGTAGATACAGAAGCGCAACGAATAGCATTCATACAAGCATGCATATTAGGGAAAGACAATTAAGCGCATAATGGAAACATATAACTAAAGAGGTAATACAAATGCATAAGGTAAAAAGAGACAACTATATGCTAAAATAGACATGTCGTGATGTGATAAAAAGGACTCAGTTCAGTGGGTGCGCGTAACGTTAGTAAATGCGTTCGAACGGTAAATAGAAGGTTCTCGTTCGTGTGGCGTTTGATAAGGCGTTCGAACTGGACCAGACCTGATGAAACAAATGCATGCACGTTCGAGTAGCGTTCGTAGACGCATTCGAACGGTAAACAGAAGGTTCACATTCGAGCAGCGTTCGTAAACGCGTTCGAACGGAAATGAAACAGAATGCTCACGTTCGTATGGCGTTCAGAAACGCGTTCGAACGGGGTTACAGCAGTGACCCCCAAAATACAGTAAACAACATGACACATACGCGAACGGATGAATAGATGACACCTAATAAATAATAACGGGCTAAAAGGAGCGGCAAAGCATCGTGGTAAATGATTTTAACCTCTCAAAATATAGGACCTTTAATCACACTTACTAAGCCCATGCGCAAACAACACAATACATGTAAAAAGGTGAAGACAATGATATCGGACTTCATGTATCCGATTGAACATATCTCACATCCAATCGAATATACATCATCCGGCGCGGCAAAGCATCGTGGTAAAGGATTTTAACCTCTCAAAATAGAGGACCTTTAATCGCACTTACTAAGCCCATGCGCTTTATCTCACAATGCATATAAGAAATAAAAGAAATAATATCGGACTTCGTATACCCGATTGAACACATCTTACATTCAACCGAATATACATCAACCGGCGCGGCGAAACATCGTGGTAAAGGGTTTTAACTCCTCAAAATAGGGGACCTTTAATCCAACTTACTAAGCTCATGCGCTCGATCACATCATTACGCAAACGAATAACATGCAGAAATTAAATGACGACAATAAACACATCAAGATAACATAAAACGAAATATGCGCCGTTTACTCGAGTGGTACGTGGAGTTGTATCCCGAGACAAATCGTACTACCGTCCATTCGGAATCGGCTATGAAATTTATGTCCGGTTTCCATCCTATATACCACAAGAGGCGACACATTTTTCATTCATTCAAAGGCCACAACATGCATCCACAAGCGACTATCATGCGAAGAAAACAAATAAAACAATTAAAAGACGAATATAAACTAATGAGAAAGGTGCCCTCATGTCTAACCTTTTGGCCGACTTTCGAAAGTACCGTACACGGTCGTCGAAGGGTGGATGCTCCGCAACTCCTCCGGTTCACTAGTTCAACGTTTCCTTTCGCTGCTTCGCGCTTCGGGCTGTTGTTTTCCCTCCATTTCGCTGCTGTTTTGCTGCTATATTTACTCACTATTTTTGGGGTGTATTTTTCGGTAATTTCAGGGTATATGGCTGCTGTTTATGCGGTTTTTTGGGTGCTGTTTTGAGTGTGATTTTGGTGGTGATTAGGGGCTGTTTTGAGTGTGATTTCGGTGGTGATTATGGGCTGTTTTGAGTGTGAGTTCGTTGATTGGCAAAGGCTATGGCCGTGCGTGGTCAAGGGTTTATGTTGTTGGGGTTGGTGCTTAGAGTGCCAATCCGGACCGTATTTATGTCTGATTCATGAATACGAACATCCCCTTATTCCATAATATTACTTATTTATGGTTGCACCTCTTGTTCTTATATACGTATTCGATCTGATTATTATTAGATTGAAACTAAATGTGGTTTAGTGATATGTATATATTAGACAAAGGCCCGATAATATATAATGCAGTACACAGTTACAAAGTTAGTTTGTAATTGACATTGGGAAGTGTCACTGCTATATGTATATTATCAAACATAGTTCCTGGTCAAGATTTGCTAACACGGGTCGGTTAGTCAAATCCGTTGAGACCAGTACATGTCGTATATCGAGACTTGGTCTGATGGTTTATCCCAATGAACCATGAGTCTAGGGAGACTTGTATAGACGTGTAGGTGTTTATAGTGGATAAACACTGAACGGCTCACCGAAGATTCTTAATGGATGGTACACCAACGTCAATAAGAATCTTCTCGGGTTGAGTAGCATAGTGGTCCTTCGACTTGAGATACCACTGTGGATGTATGAGACATCCTCCACACTTAGATGGCAGTCACGTCACCGATCTATTTAGATCAGACCTCCGCCTGTTCGTTGGGTGTGGACCGATCCTCAGGATATCCTGTGTGTGTCAAGATAGGATCCGTCAGTTCTGTGTACAGAGCATAGGTAGTCCATATATATTTAGCAGTCTGTTAAATCTGTGGCCACAGTATACATCGGAAGTAAGTTCCGAGTGTTATTTAGAGATTGCTAATAGATACGTCGACGAGATAATACCTATAGAGATTTGACGTTTACATCTATATCTCTGGGATTATCTGGATACCTGTGACGGAGGGATTATACGTATGCAATGACCTCGACCTGTATGATTCAGCTAGTTTATCCGTGATCGTCATAATCTACGGGTGGATAGATTATGCACATGAAATTGGATTTCATGACGGATATACCTGAATCTAGAGAGTCTCAATAATGAAACATACTCGTAGAGCACTAGAGCAACATTTATGAATAATGATGATTATTTATAAACCGTTTAATCGTTAAACGAAAAATACATGCGAACGGGCCGAACCGTCATTTCCTAATTAATGTGTATTTGTATTTAATATATGATATTATTAAATACACATTAATAAATAGTCAAATAAAGGTATTTGACATATATCATTAATATATGTATTTGAGATATTTAAAGTAAGTATAATACATATATTGATATATTTGTATTTAATTAATTATTTAATTATTTAATTGTTAAATGATTAATATATTAAAATATAAATATATCATCAAATGATAAAGTTAGGAAATGATTATAAATGTAAATGTTTGACTTTACATTAAAGGAAAATGTTGTCAAATTGATTTTGACTTCTTAAGATTTTGTTCAAAATTGTTTGAAAAATAAAAATATCTTTTTCCTTTATTTCTTCTTAAATTCGGCCATAACACTTAAATATAAGAGTTATATTATTCTTAGTTGCATTTTTTGACTTAATTAAATATCTAATAAAGTGTTATTAAGATATTTATGCAAGTTGATTAAATGTAAAGTGAAATGAAATTGAAATTACAAAACTTGTATTTCCTTTAGTGAATTTCGGCCAAGGCCATTTTGATACAAGTATATATTGTTTTTTCATTTCATTCTTCATAACCTAATACACTTTAAAGAAAACTCCATTAATGGAAACCAAAGAAAGCTTGTGAGAAAGAAAGAAGAAACCAAAGAAAGCTTGGATTTTAGTAAGTTTTTCCAACTTGCTATTAGAAAGGAAAATGTTCCTTAGGATCTAGGCTTTAACATATGATGTTCTTAGTTATTTCTTTCTTTATTCTTTGTGTTTTTGATGATGGAAGTTTTGGTGAAAGTGTTGAGCATGTGTGATGAGGAAGATTGTGACTATTGTAGTTATAAGCTTTCTTTTAAGGTTTTGGAAACCAAGTTGCTAATCTAGAGTTGTTGACCCACTCTTAGATGACCTAGATTTGATCTTGAGTTGTTTCATTGTGTTGAGACTTTGATTGGATGGAAGAAACATGATTAAAGTAATTGATTTAACCAATTTGGTCTAATTTGTCCAATTTGATGAAATTGAAAAATTAGGGTTCATGACCAATTCCAAATTTGGGGATTTTCATATATGTTGTGTATTTGTGTGTGTATATGATGCATATAAAGTTTCATGTTCATTGGATTACATCTTGATGTGTTTTGATGCATGAAATGACAAAGTGCACAAAATGGCACTAATGTAGTGCATTCGGCCTTGATGGAGAATTTGGGATTTTGGTGCTTTTGGTGTTTTGATGTTTTGAACATGCTAAGTTCATCTTAGAAATGATTTAGAATCATTCAAAATTGATTAGATCAATTTCGGACTAAAATTGACAAAATACCAATATAAGGGCAATTTGGTAAATTCACTTAAATATGATTTATTTGAATTTTATTTCATAATTTGATTATTGGATAATTAAATAAATATGTTTATTTAATTAATCCGAGAAAAAGTTTTGAAATCGGAAAATTTGATTTTCCACCGTTTCCGCTGCGTTACCGGATTCTGCCCCTAAAACCCCTACATATGTGTCTCGGCTGTGTGTTTGATTTGTGAGGGTTGTGAGTGTGAGTTCAGTTGTGTCAATGAGCTTGGGTCTTTCTTGTGTGAATGAACTAGGAGTTTTCTGTGTGAATGAGCTAGGGTGTCAATGCCTTGCAGAATTTTTGTGGTTTGTATCAATATGCTAGCCGGGGGAAGTGTCTTGGTGAAGGGTTCTTTTTATAGGCAAAGGTTAGGGTGAGTCCATGTTGGAGAAGGAATGAGAGATCATGCAATAAAGGTGAGATATGATTTGATGTTAAACAAGGAAAACAAAAGATTGAGGGGGGGGACAAGATTTGGTTAATTAGGAAGTTAATATATTTAATTTGTTTGGATTAGGCATAATATTTGTTTAGTTTGGTAAAAATAATCTTGATTGATTTTAATTAGACATGATTTTATTTGATATTTATTTTAATTTGGTATGTGATTTTTAGATTTTATTTAATTCCACGTGTGTTAAATATGTGTTTTATAATTTGGATGTGTTTTATGGGCTTTGGTGGGCTAATTGGGCTTAGGTGTGAGGCTAGCAGCAAAACCAGAAATACCGACGCCGTTCGAACGTTACACGAACGCCCGCAATCTGCCCGACGTTCGAACGAAGTAACGAACGCAGCACGAACGAAAACAGTGAACTCGTGAAATGAATCTGATGACATGACTATTCTGAATTTCCCCTTCCGACGTCCGTTTCCCGTGACTTCCGTGACTTAAAAGGTAGTGTCTCCAAATGAGACTCATCATATGGACTTATATGCAAAAATGTAGTGCCTACACCATCATAATTCAATTGGACATATTTTGTTACAGAATTTGTCAATCAAAACTAGACACAACAATAGTTAATGAATCAAAATTTTGGTATATTTAAATCTTAACCATTTATTAATGTTTATAAAAAGCTAATATAACTCAGATTAATATTAGGTCCAAATTCATGGGAATTTGTCCAGCAGGAACATCGAGTTATTAATTAAGATTTTTAGAACATCATTATTGGAATAATTAAGAAAGATAATATTCAGTCCATTTCTGGCAGTGGATAAAAAGAAAGAAAATGTCAGAAATAATAAGAGATCCAAATGGAAGTGTTTGCTCCTAGTCATTGCCTTGTATTTTTATTACATTAATGCTACTTTGACAAAATAGTAATTATCAACACTTCCATTTGTTAGACAGTCTTTTCTTCTATTCATTTGCATAATGGGCCTGAGATGGACATTGTAGCCCATAAATTACAGTCCAATCAGTCTATTAAAGCCCAATACACCAGCAATGAAGCGTACCCTTATTCCTCTCTCTCTCTCTCTGTGTGTATATAGTAATGATTCGAATTGCTTCTCATATGGGCACATTAGCCGCTGTGATTTCATCTGGTTTCACCTTATTATATAGCCTCAACATTTGGATGTGCAGTCAAATTTTTACCCAAAATGCATAAACTCTTTTAAGTGCCAAAAAGAAATAACATATGCATTTCCTATCCTGTGTGAAACACAATAACAAAGAATAAATTTCCAAGAATTAGCTTACTATCCGGTATATGACCCCCAAAAAATAAAAAATAAAAAACATTAAACATAAGCAAGAATACAAAAACATGCACCTACAGAAATTATAACTAAGGCCTTTACACTAGCCAGATGCGGATTCCCAGTGATCAGTAAGCATCAGTGATGAGGGAAATATATTTATAAATATGCAATTATTCCCTAGAAGAATCATTATTATCGAATTATTAACAAAGGAGGAAGCAAGAAGCTTGTATGTTGTAACCTCAGGTTAGAAAGACCATTTTACTGAACATCTTTGAGAAAACTGATCCACGATCTTTCTCCCAAAATTTTGGTTTCCTCTGAAAAGGTTTGAAGAGAGAAAATAAGTAAAGGATCAATGAGAAAAAAACAGGTTAGCACAATGTGAAATATTAAACCAAGTTTGCCTAAAACTCATGGTGTTTAAAGAGAGAGAGAGAGAGAGAGACCAAGACAAAATACTAAAATCTTTGCCATGTAACCCAGAGTCAAAGTAGTAGAATAAAAAAAGTGTCTGAGGATGTAAAATCTTCAATTATGAAGAGTTCCGCAATGCCAACATTGTGGGGGCAATTTAATGGCAAAACATACAGAGAAGTTGAATAGCAAAACATAAATATAAGTTGAAATCATGACTCTAATGATCTAAAACAGCATATCTATCATTCAAGCAAGATGGCATATGGTAACCAGAAAATGTGCATTTTAGAATATAAAGCCTAAGATATTGTTTTTTTTCCCTTGGGATGGGGAGGTGAAAATCAGGAGAGGGTTCGCACCTCAATTCTTGAATATTCTTTCCCCAAGAGCCAAACATGGTAAGAAAACAGCATTAAATTTCCATGCCATAATCTTGAAACTAAGTGCCCGTTCGGGCGTGCTTAAAATCATATAAAAAGTAATTTTTCAAGGTTAAAATTTTTTGAGATCCTTTGATAATATGTTCAAAAGCACTAGTTAAATAGCACTCCCAAACTAACCCTAAATCAATCATAGAGAAAGAAACAAACTTGCATATTCTCTCGCCAATAAATAACAACCTTACTTTTCAATGCCATAATCGTGCGGCTAAAATCTAAATCATGAAGAAACCCTACAATGTAAAGAATGCTAGTCTGTATTAGATTTTCATGTAATAAACTTGAAACTAAATCAATCATGGAGAAACAAACTTGCATATTCTCTCCCCAAGAAATAACAACTTGACTTTTTAATGCTATAATCGTCCGGCTAAATCATGAAGAAACTAATATAATCGTGCGGCTAAATCATGAAGAAACTAACCTTAATTACCATGTAAAGCAATGTTGTGAGACTAGCTTAATTACAAGACAGTATGAATCAATAAACTAAACAAATTGGCTTCAACACATCTAAATCTAAGAGACATTAGAACGTTACATTTCAATATGAAAGAAAGCAAGATACTTATCGCGCTTACCCAGCCCAAAAAAACAAAGACACTGACTATTGGTGTATCAGCACGATATAGAAAGTCTCAGAGATTAGAAGAGTCCCAACTAGCATAAACAGCCCCAATGATTTTCTCATGAAGTATGTCATTCGAACAAGCAATTATGCCCCGGTCAAGACCTTCTAAGTACACTCCCCTTGAGAAGTCTAGGGGACGACCCCAAGCATCAGTTACCACACCACCTGCTTTCATCTGTCAGTCAAAAATTGTTTTCTCATGACATCATTCAACCATCCAAATGAAAGAACTAAATTTGAACTGTAAATATTCAGTTGCTATGATAAGGGTTTTAACAAACCTAAGCCCCATGGTCTCAGCAAGTCCTGCTGTGAAGGAATGGTTTGAATTTGTCCTCTCCACTGGCTCACAAACTGTCGCTAGGGTTGAATCAACGACAGAAGAAACCTGTATCCTTGTGGCAGAATTCGGCCACTCAAACTTCTGGTCTCCGTGGATTAAAGGTTGCATCCACGCTCCACCACTACCTCTCTTCGCATACATCACACATCCTTTTTCCCATGTTGCAGAAGATGATATAGAAAGTTTTAACATGGTTTGGTAGTAATTTTGAGGATAATTTAGTAATTCCTTCTTCATTGGGTAATTAGGGCATCCAAGGACTCCAACAACAACTTTACCGTCCTCAATCAAGGCTAAAGCTACAGCGTATTGATCCCCACGCACAAAACCCAATGTTCCATCAACAGGATCAAGCACCCAATGTCTTCCTGCAGGGCCACCACTTGAACTGCATTTGCTGATGGCCTGAAGAATTTGTGAAGCCCCCCGAGCTCCGGGAGGACTCTGAAGACCAAATTTTGGTGCGTCTGCTAAGCATTCATTTACAGTGTTCACAACAGCAGCCAGCAAACCTTCTGAATCAACTTCACTCAGAGCTTGGACATCTTCTTCAGCAACAATAGACATATTTTCACCCCCAAAGGTTTCTGAAAGCATCAAGCTAACAGTTGCTTGGACACTCCAGTCTGTCCAACCAACGACATTAAAGAGAAAGTTATCAAATTAGCAGGATGACATCAATACCCTTACTCAAATTATATAACCAAAAATGAAGCTTATAGATCGAAAGTTCTGACATGCTTCCGATAAGTATAGCAAGTTTATGCATTTTTGCAGAAATTAAAAGAATGACAACAAGGACAACTAATGTCAGGGGTTCATATTCCCCCAAGAAGAGGCAAAAAATAGAATGAATACTTCAATATAAATTTAGTTTTAAAAAAAAAATGAAAGAGTGACCCAGCCCTAGTAAATGATAAGTACATGAAAGAAATATACAAGGGCGAGGAAAACTACCCAAATTACAATCTAGTTCCTCAAACTCAAAGTATCAATCACAAAATTTTGAAACAATTGGAAGTGAAAATCAGGAGATTATGATATCTCACTGATAGAATGCTCAAAAAGTAGCGTAACCCTATACTTCCATAGGTTCCAAATCAGACAATTGTACTACTCTCCATGCTACACACCGCCTTCCCCTAGAATTACAATGCACTTGCAAAATCCTGAAATATTTCCAAGCATGAATTGAATTTTAACTACCATGAAAGTGATCTCAACATGAATTCCTACACCTCATTTCCAAAAATGCTCATTTGGCAATTACCAATTCTCATATTAGTATTGCATGAAAACAACAAACAGACAAGAGTTGTGCCTACAAGATTTCATAGCATTAGCAGTTTGAGACTAATCTGGCTATTTTTCTCAAGCACATATATAAAACCAAACGTCATAGATATTGGTTGAGTCTTTAAGAATCTCATATCAAATATATTATGTCTACAACATGTTAAGCCAATGGAAAATTAACGTCCTTTACCCTATCAAGTGTTGAATATTCATGCAATTCCCATTCAAATCTTACTTTTCTCAATATCCAAAAACAGAGCAAAAGAGTTAAACAAATGCAATTCAAAAATCAAAACGAACCCATTACCAAACAAACACCAAATTGAAACAAGTTCAACTCACATACCAGCAACAGTAACAGGAGAATCATCGTCCTTAGACTTGACATGATCATCACTTGAAGAAACTAATTTCTCTTGCACTCTTTGGCACAATGAACACGCCATGTGCACAACTCTGACTGCAACATCCAGCTCTTTAGCGTACTTGTCCTCCTCCATTACCACAAGAAAACAAACCCAGATACAGAAACCTCCTTTTCTACAATACCCACTTCAGGATTTGTTAAAAGACAAACGAACAAGACAGGCTCCTACATCATCGCAATAAGCGAAGCGTTAAGTTTATATACTCAATTTGGAGCGTGAATGAGACGAGAGATGGAAGAATAAAGAGACACAGAATATGAAAAATGTAATGAAGGTGCTGTGTGTGAATGAACTTTAGAAAAAGTTTGTGATTTTGTTAAACTTTTCTTGGGAGGTTGACAATTCTTTGCTTTTGTTTCATGTATAGAGTCTGCCACGTAAATCATTCGTTGCAGGGTCCGTTCCATGTGATTGAGGAGATCTCTAATTTTCTTTTCTTTTCACGTGAAATTTACATATGATATTTATTTGATTTTTGTTTTTGTTTTTTTTTTTTAATTACTATGCAATCCCATACCTTAAATTCAAACTTTAATTTATTCCAATATTGGTCAAAGGCAATATTCAATTGAGATCTCCTAATATTCAATTGAGTTTCACGAGTCTCTTTATACATATCTATCAATCAATATCAATCAATATATATAATTTCAAAATAGGCGTAAGGAACTGAGCCAATTTTCTGATTCCGAAATTGGAACCGATTTTTTTAGGATCGATTCTAATTTCAAAATATTAGGAACAGATTTTATTATTTCTCTAACTTGGATCCACTGTTGCTGAAATCAATAGCTTTTTGTTGCCTATGTAAGAAACTAAGATAATGGGAACCGGAATCGAATTTTGGAATCAATTTCCAAAATATAAAATAAATAAAAAATTGTTAAAAAATTTTAAGGAAAGCTCAAGTCTTATATATATTCATCTTATCCAAATCTCAAATTAAATTTATATTAAACAAATGAACAAAATCATTTATCAATTATTATATATTTTTTAAATGAAACAAAAAATATATTGAAAAATAGAAAATAAGGTAATCTGGAATTGGACCGGAATCTATTATGAACCTATAAATATGATACCATATTTAATTAGGTAGGTTTCGGTTATAAAATATTAGGAACCGATTTTTTCCAATAGATTCCGATTCCATTCGTAACCGAAACCGAAACTGATTTTGCTCATCCCTAATTTCAAATCCGCTCCACAACTCTTCATTCATCCTCGTTTTCCCACAATCCCTCCTACATTCTGAGTGATTTCCAACTCTTCCCTTATTTGGTGGAGATTCATGTATTTCATTAATTATCACTCATTTTTTAGGAATTATGCAGAACAAAAAAATTGATGACAACATTCATTTCACTAAAAAAATCATGATGAAGCAACAAATTGATAGGCATAGCGATTCAACCGAGAGGCAAAAGCCATGATTAATCGCCATTGATTTCCTGGTGATATCGAGATATATTTCCAAATGCGGCAAAAGACATGATTAATTGTTCTTTTCCCCATTGATTTCCTGTGATTTCCCATCATTTGTAGTTACATTAATTTGATTGTTTCTTTAGCATCCTTACCTTATCCCTATTTCTTCAATTTGTTTGCTTCTTCAGCTTCCTTCCATCATAAATCTTATCCATGTCTTGCTTCCGATTTTAAATTTGCTGCCTGGTTGGGAATTAAGATGAAATAACCAATGTTCAACGGAGATGCTTTCGATGAGAGACTGCTCAACTAGCTGCTTGAGTTGAATGAACAGCTGGGCCCAGTGACTGGTGATCTCCTGACAAGGATCCTCAGGCTTGGGTTCCAAATAACTAATCATGTGCAATAATAATTTGTTCATTTGAATTGATGATATACTGATCAAAGAATGATAATACAACAGAGCTTTATACAGCAAAGTCAAAAAATTAAATAAAACAAACAGAAAATAATTTGAAATATGAGTATCAATTGCCTTCGACTAGGGGTGGGCGCGGTTCAGTTTGGTTCGGTTTTTGCTAAAAACCGACCCAAACCATATTTTACGGTCCGGAATTTTTACCTCTCAAACCAAGCCATTAAATAACGGTTTGATTCGGATTGAAAATTTTTAAACCAGCGGTTTACGGATTGGTTCGGTTCGGTTTACAGATTATTATATTTAAAAAAAAATTTCATCCACTTAAGTGAAGACAAAAAAAAAAAAAAAAACTAGTTTATCCAACAAATAGTATAAAGTGCTATGGTGTAAGCTGTGACTCCAGGGAACACATGCACTCCATTAAAGATTGAAAAATGAGACACAATTAATTCTTGTATTTTCTAAAAATTACCTTGAATAATGATGCTACCATCGTTCTAATTAAGAGACAAATCCAACATCTTACTTTCAAGAATAATGATGCTACCATAAAACAAAAAATTTAAGAATAAAAGTATTAACAAATAAATTGAAGAATAAAAGTATTAACAAAAAATTTAAGAATAAAAGTATTAACATACAAATAAAAAGAAAACATAGAATAAAATTAAAAGAAAATTACAATTTTTTTTATAAAAATATATAATTTATTAATTATAATGGTTCGGTTTAACAAGTGCGATTCGGATTAGCTCCTGAACCGAACCGTAAACCGTTTGGGGTGGGCCAATCCGAACCGTAAACCGAACCGTTAGAAAAAAAAACCGTAAATTCGGTCCGGTTTGGTTCGGTTTGCGGTTTGGTTCGGTTCGGTCGGTTTTTTTGCCCACCCCTACCTTCGACTATGAGTTCTCTTTGTACATGGTGGTGCCGATGAGGGCTAGGCTCTAATAATTTACTCTAGATGCTGTAATGAAATGCTTAATTCGAGAAACAAGTTGGATTTTGAAAATTCGATTTTATCGTAAGGTTCTAATCCTATATGGAATACTACTCTATCTAAGTCAAGTCAAATGTAGAGCAACAATGGTTTGAATCAACAAACACCATTAAATCTATGTAAATATGAATCAAAGCAAAAATATCAAAGCAGTAAACAAAATCAACACAAGAATTTTATCGACGGAGTGTGTTAGAAAACATCATACCTAATATATTTACATATTTGTCCTCTTAGGATCTAACCAAACATGTATTACTAGTCATAGATTTATTCACAAACTAATTGAAATAAACCTAAGTTAACCACAACAAAATTGCATACCTTTATTCCTGTAGAGATGCTCTTAATCAAACTTAATTGATTGCTTAACTCAATAAGCAAATGCTCTTATTTATAGGAGGGAAATCAAGTCACTATAACTTCACATGTATTGCTTCATATAAGCTCACATGCATTTGGAAGCAAGCCTTGATTACTATGTAATCACATGCATTGATTACTATGTAATCACATGTATTTGGATGCATAATGACTTTCTCTAACCCTTCCAAAAATGTTACCATCATGGGTGTACCATATGTTCCCCATTAACATTTTCTAATTTATTGTTATTTAACAACATTTTCCAACATCTCCCACCCACACATGATGAGATCAACAGTTTTTATTCTCTCTACAAGAATAATTCATACTTAGCAATTGTGTCGTGCAACCAGCATACTTCGAGAACTCACTTGCTATACATCTGTTAGGAATATATAGTTGCTCGAATAATGGATAGAACCATAGTGGATTAGGTATGCAGTATCCTCGATCATTTATCACATTATATATCTCTCGATCTCTTTTCAAATGTAATATTTATTTTGTATTCACAATCATGTTTGATCACATAGAACAACATAATTGGTCGACCATTGAATACAAGCTAATGTGATATTACTTATATAATGATCTTTCTCCTTTTCTCGAATCTCTAACCCTTGATTCAATTCGCTTTTCCAGAGATGTCCTTTCGGATCGAATCTCTCATGATCCTTCAGCAACACTCCAAGATAGAGATCACCAAATCTAAGTTTTGAGAAGCAAACAAGAGTCTAAATGGTACAATGTGAGATTGAAATAATCTCAAGGGTCTCACACAATATCAAGACTGAGATATTTACTTGTATTACCCTCAATAGTCGCAAATGTACACATGGTATGAAAATATGTGCTACGATATTCTCTCATTTCCCATGGAGCATATGTCTCATAAAATACCGTACAGATTATAGCTCAGACAGACACAATGTTTAACTCATATATGACATTAAGGCAAGTAAGGTGAAACGAACTTATTCACCTTAGGTCATATCACATAGAAAGTGACCTCACAACGACATTACTTAATTTTCAAGCTTGAGCTCTCTAAATTATCACTTATATAATTATCTTAAAATTTATCTAATCTCTCATTAACACAAAGCAATGAAGGCAATTGCCCGTGTGAGAGGGCCAATCATTCACTTGTCCGACATACTTCTCATACTAACTAATAATATATTTGTTTAAAAATATGTATCAATATATTAACATGTAAACATTGAATACATATATCAATGAGTATTAACATTAGTAAACATTATTGGGAAAAATAATACATAATAATATGTAAGTACATTAACATCTACACAATCCCTGAGTTCTTACATGTCTAGCAAAGACATCTCTAGGAACAGGCTTGGTCAATAGATCTGCTACCATCTCTTGCGTAGAAATGTACTTCATGTTTACCTCTTCCCGTGCAACTATGTCTTTTACAAAGTTATATTTGGTGTCTATATGTTTCGTTTTACAATGGAATTTTGGGTCTTTTGTGTAGGCTATCGATGTTTCATTATCACAATTAACTAATACTGGACCAGAAGCTTCATTTGACATACCCAAATGATCCAAGAACCTTTTCAACCACACAGCCTCTTGTACTGCTGATGAAAAAGCCATAAATTCAGCCTCTATTGTGGATAAGGCTATATAAGATTTTTTCTTATTGCTCCATGATATGGCACCATTGTTTAGCAAGAAAATAAAACCGGAGGTAGACTTTCATTCATCTAAATCTCCTCCCCAATCAGCATCAGTATAGCCTCGCAATTGCAGATCATTTCCTTGATGACACAATGAGTAATCAGATGTCCATTTCAAATACCTAAATATTCTTTTGAGTGCTTTCCAATGTGCTATCTCTAGATTGGATTGGTATGTACTTACCATTCCAACAGCGAAACAGATATCAGGTCTCGTACACAACATTGCATATATTAAATTTACAACTGCATTTGTATAAGGAACTTTTGTCATTTGTTCATTTTCCTATGGAGTTTTAGGACACAATCTACGGCTTAAAGCTTCAGTTTTCGTGATAGGAGTATCAATGGATTTGCATGCCTGTATTTGGAAGCGTTCAAGAATTTTCTTTATGTATGACTCTTGTGAAAGAGACAATAAATTCTTTGAATGATTTCTTGAGATCTTAACCCCAAGAATATATGCAGCTTCACCCATATCTTTCATCTCGAAGTTAGATGATAATCATTCTTTGATGTGTTTTACAAACGCCTTATCATTTCCAGCTATAAGTATATCATCCACGTACAAGGATAATATAATGAACTTATTTTTATCTCTCTTGGTGTACACACAATGATCCTCATCTATCATTGTGAAATCATTCGAAATGATTGTATTATGGAATCGTATATACCATTGTCTAGACGATTGCTTGAGACCATATATAGACTTTAAAAGTCTACATACTTTCTCCTTTTCATTTTCTTTTATGAAACCTATTGGTTGTTTCATGTAGATTTCTTCATCAAGTTCTCTATTGAGAAAAGCAGTCTTTACATCTATTTGATGTAATTCTAGATCTATGTTTGCTAGTATAGCCAAAATCAAGCGAATTGAGGTAAACCTTACAACAGGTGAAAAATTCTCTTCGTAGTCAATTCATTCCTGTTGCATATACCATTTTGCTACAAGTCGTGCTTTATATCTTTTGAAATTACCATCAGCATTACGCTTTATTTTAAGAACCAATTTGTTCTCGATAGCTTTGCGTCATTTAGGTAGATCAACCAATTCCTAAACTTGGTTAGACCTCATTAACTTCATTTTTTCTTCCATTGCTTTCATCCATTTTTCCTTAGCAGGACACTGAAGAGCCTCTTTTATGTTTCTAGGTTCTTCATCCTCTTGAGGTAGAATCATAAAATTCTCTCATTCGATATCGAAACGACTTCGAGGAATGCTTATACGATTACTACGTCGTAATTGAGATTCTAACTGTGGAACTAATTCCTCACTTTCCATATTATTCCCATTTGGATCGTGTACATTGCTCTCACTTGGATTATGTACATCCCTCCCACTCGAATCACGTAAAGGAGAGTTATGTGAAACTAATTCATCATTTTGAGATTCATGTGAAACTGATTCATCATATTTTCTCAAGTTTCTCTCATTACTCCCACTTGAATTAAGTAAACACGAGTGTTCACCAATCATGAGATCCATGTGATCCTGAGTTTCATATAGAGATAAATCTTGACCTATCTTTCCTTGCTTAGGAAAATCATTTTCTAAAAATGTGATATCTCGTGATTCAAATTCTATCACGCCTCCACTTTCATGTTCACCTATGCAAATATACCCTTTTGATTGTTCAGAATATCTTATGAAGATACATTTTTTTTTCCTTTTGGGCCTAACTTTCCATGTTCGTGAGAACGCACATGGACATAGACCGAACAACCCCAAGGTTTCAGAAAGTGAATATATGGTTTGCGACCTATCCATAACTCATATGGTGTGGTGGCAACAGATTTTGATGGCATTTGGTTAAGTACATATGTGGCAGTTAATAATGCATCACCCCAATTGGTTATAGGCAAATTTTCTTGTGCCATCATATACCTAACCATTTCAAGAAGAGTTATATTTCTTCTTTCCGCAACACCATTTTATTAAGGAGTAGCAGAAGTAGTCAACTGACGACTAATTCATTTTTCATCACATAATTTTCTGAACTGATCAGATAAGTACTCACGACCACGGTCAGTGCGTAGCGTTTTAATTTTCTTGTCTAACTGATTTTCTGTTAAATTCATGAATTTCTTAAAACATTCTAATGCTTCAGATTTATGAGCAATCAAATAGATATAACTAACACGTGTAAAATCATCTATGAATGTGATGAAATAAGATGCTTCTTGTCTTGCTCTGACATACATTGGACCACATATATCTAAATGGATTAATTGTAATGGATATTCTGCTCTAGTCCATTTTTCAAATGGTTTTCTCGTAGTTTTTCAGCCAAACAATATTCACAAATTAACAAATCTACCTTCTCAATATTTCCCAGAAAGCCTTCTTTGGCTAATCTGTTCATTCTTTGCTGGCCAATGTGGCCAAGTCTAGCATGCCACATATTTACATCACTATCATTACTGACAGATGAAGAAACAAATAGAAAACTGGAATTGTGATTGAAACATTCAACACTCAATACAATAAAACCATCCAGAAAATAACCAGAACCGTAGTGTATTGTACCTAAGTACAAATCAACACCAAATTTATGGAAGTTAAAATTGAAACCTAAATTAACCAAAACCAACACATAAACTAAATTTCGACGAATTTGTGGAGCAAATAATACATCATGTAGTAGTAAATTTTTTCCACCATGCATGACTAACTTGCATGTTCATATTCCTTTGACTTCAACCCGTGAGTTGTTGCCAACATATATCTACTTCACCCGAAATGAAATTCGTCAAAATTCTACGAAGGTATCTCTATCTTTCGCTACATGGTCTGTGGCTCCTGAGTCTACAGTCCACAAAGGATTAGATTCAGTTAGAAACATTGAACTTGAAACACATATTTCATTATATATGCACGAAAGGTATTCACCTTTTTAGGCTTAGTGTAGTCACGAGCAAAATGACTTTTCTTACCACAATTATAACATTTAATCTTTCCCATTTTTTTCTTTTTAGTAGGACGTTTTCCTTTCCCATGTTGGTTAGTTTTCTGTTTCTTTTCTGGCTTGAGAGAATTTTGTTCTTTTCCGAACTGGAACCCACCACCATGGAATTTTCTTTTCTTCTTGAAACCCCCAGGTTTTCTAGTTTCTGTCATATACACTTCAATATTTGACTTAACGGCTGCGAGTCGGTCGCTTTCTAATTCAATGTGACTTTTAGCTTTATCAAAAGCTTTGATGCTCTCATTGTGGGTCAAATGCATCTTCATATGCTTCCAGCTATTTGGAAGAGAACATATGACCGCTTGAACTTGATGTTCATCTGTAAGAACATGACCAGCATCTGTCAGTTCAGTAATCATGTTTGATATTTTCCTCAAGTGTTTTGACATAGTGAACTCGGGGCGTTTCTTGTATATGTCAAACTTGATTGTGAGTGACCTGAGTTTGGTTATTGATGTACTACCAAACTTTTCAGCTAGTGTGGACCACATGTCCTTAGCCATGTCATATTTCCTGAACTCTTTCATTAGGTCATTATCCATACTGCTTAGCAACGTAATGCGGGCAATGGAGTTCTTTTTCTTCCAGACCTCATAGGCCCCCCGGTCTCGCCTGTGTTGGGCCGTAGTGCCATGTTCAGGTTCTTCCATGCTCATTTTCAGGGTTTCAAGAACATCTTGTTCTTCTAGCACATATTGGATTTTCATGCTCCAAATTTCATAATTATCGCCATTCAGTTTCTCACCCTTATTGAGTTCAGCGATAATGTTCTTTGTTGCGGAAGCCATATCAAAAAACACAAAGTTTCTACAGACATTCATGCACAATTGTTAATACTTTTGCCTTATTTTATCATGAAACGAATTATGTTTAATAAAATTTTTCAATGGGGTTAGAGTCAAAAGGCCATTATGTGTCCAATCATCATCCAATTACCCAATGTAAAAATATTATCAACATAATCAATCATGTTAAATTATTTTCTAAAAAATTACATAAATTTTTAGAACCTCAATCATGTGACAATTCATGACACTCATTGATTTAATTACATAAATTAAATTCAACACAGAACATCCATATATATAAATACAATATTTACATATCGTGAAATAAGAAATAATTACACATATGAACATTAACATAGTTTTGTCACAGAAAAACTAATATCTAACACTTAGAACTTTTATGGTTCCAGAGTCCCAACGAATAAAGTCTTAGGATAAGAATCCTTAAATTCTTGGGGTTACTTGTAATTGATCTTAGACAACAATGGGAATCCTATAGCAAATCTAGGATCTATGCAACGATTTCGAGACATCAAAGGAAAAATCGTATCTTTTGCCTTATGTTTGATATACTCAATTGGCAACCTCTCAATTGCTATATTATACTGAATACGTAGTTCTTCTGTTTGAGTTACCAATTTCCAAATATCAGTAAGTCATTTTTGCCATATTTCAGGAAGAGTATTTCGTAGCATTCTGAGTCTATTTGGTTGTCCTATCCAATTACCTTCACATATTGACTCTTGTAACATGTTATTAAAAGTGATGATATGCGAAATCATATCATCGCCTTCACTTTCATCCAATATTTATCCATTTCTAACAATATGTCTTTTAATTTTTCACTGTGTGAGGGTGTCATAACCCTTTTTGCAGTTTTTTGAACAATCAACATAATTTTTCTGCAACAAATACAAGGAAAAATCAACTCAATGAAAACACAAAGTTACATTGACTAAAATAAACATCACAAAGATATTCATTAAATTACATAAACACAAAGTTTATATGATAAAATAAATTTATCATGGTTGATTAGAACAATATGCAAAAAGGATTAGACATTCAATTACGACGGATCAGAATTACCGAAGAAAACTGATACAGACATGACCCACACTGGCCGACACCATTTCCATGCGCCACCACGCACCACCAGAGGAGATGCACGCGCCTCCACGCGCCGGCCACGGGCTCCAACTCGCCCTTACGCGCTCTCACATGCCGGCCACAGTCAGCCAAGTCACACGTGCAGATCACATGTCGTTCGCCAGTTCTGTGACCGTACGACATGTCGGTTATGAGTTACAAAGGCTAACTTGTCGTTTTTGTTACACGGATGACATGTCGTCTCGATAGGCACTACGCGTATGACTTGTCGTATAATAAGCGGATGGCATGTCGTACTATTTTCTAAGGATCGGATGACATGTCGTACGTCTCTTCTGAGAGTGTTTTTCTGGGTAAAAATAGGTTCGACTTGCCAACTTCTAGGGTCCATATCTTTCTCAATTTTAATGCAAATTAAGAAAATGATATACCAAATTGAAAATTGCATGTCCTAATTTTCAAAACATATTTGAACATGCCATTATCAATTTTATACAAATATTTATTACAGCCCAAATTTGGAAGAAAATCATTTTTGTAAAAACAAAAACCAGAAGTATTTTCTATATTTTTCATGCAAGATCATGCATTTTTGTGTAATCTAACTAAAATACGTGTATTTAAGCTCTGATACCAATGTTACGAAACATCATCCCTAATATATTTCCATATTTGTCCTCTTAGGATCTAACCAAACATGTATTACTAGTCCTAGATTTATTCACAAACTAATTGAAATAAACCTAAGTTAACCACAACACAATTGCATACCTTTCTTCTTGTAGAGATGTTCTTAATCAAACTTAATTGATTGCTTAACTTAATAAGCAAATGCTCTTATTTATAGGAGGGAAATCAAGTCACTATAACTTCACATATATTGCTTCCTATTAGCTCACATGCATTGGGAAGCAAGCCTTAATTACTATGTAATCACATGCATTGATTACTATGTAATCACATGTATTTGGATGCATAATGACTTTCTCTATCCCTTCCAAAAATGTTATCATCATGGGTGAATCATATGTTCCCTATTAACATTTTCCAATTTGTTGTTATTTAATAATATTTTCCAACAGAGTGGAAAACTCTCATGAGTAAAAAAATCACTCTGGATATATAGGCTACTAGTTAAATCCACTATAATAGAGAAAACTTACAGTTATTGTATAATACTTATGGTGACAACTTCACCGACTCGAATACCTATAGACTGTAATAACTCGAAAAACTCTCTGCGCTTGCACCAAATGACCTTCTTCAGAATCTCTAAAGTCTATGAGTGGATCAACCTTACGAACTCGTAATGTTAGAACTCCGACTACCAATCTTCCTCCTAAAGAAATCTAAAGGCTTAGAAAATTGAGTTAGAGTTATGTTTCTGTGTTGATGGTCAATTAATTATCAATATCACCAAGACAAAGTAAGCAATAAAGTCTTCAAGGTGAAAATCAAGAAGGAAAAAATAAAGTGTATGTCGTTAGATCGCTCAGACGAACGCAACGCGAATGCACATCAAGGACTGGTTTTGAGGTACAACTTAAAACGCTTGTAACTTTCTCGTCCCTTGGCCAAATCATGCGTTCTTTATTTGTAGGCGATCGTCTTCGAGTCTACTTTCTAATGACACTAATCTCATGTTAATCGGAGGTCTAAATCTTTAATGAATGTTATTCTGATATCTTCATATAATGTTTTCCAAATACTTGTTCAATTGCTCCAAGATTTTAAGACTCATTACAACTGAATTAAACTTATTTTGTTATGGAAGTTCCCAACATACATTGAACTAACAAAATTTTTCTTTACAATTCGTGTGATTCATTTACATCATATAAAATGTAATTAGGAAACCCTAAACAAACTTCATAGTTGGCTTGACTATTCGTTGCAGCTTCATGAGCCGCCAAACAACTTTTCCTCTCTTCATCATCAGTCTCTACAATCTAAAATGGCAAATGGGTTCTTAATTTTATGCCCTTTATTTGCTTCAACTTTTTATTTTTTCCTTATTTTCAAGACGGCTATCTATCTTAGAAAATTTATTTTTATTCTACGAATTGCATCCTAACATTGCATCAATCTGAAAAATATCATATAATAGAACAAAATAAGCCATGTTATTCATTTATTAATTGGCATAGTAAAAGCAGACTTGAAAAATGTCATGGTTCTCAATGTGCCCAAACCAATTCAGATTATAAGCTCAAAACTTATGAATTTTGTACTTTTACATTATCTGGGTTTGTTTAAAGTTATTTTTGGATAGTATCTTGAGCTTTATGTTATCGTATTGATGTCCCAGCTTTCATGTAATGTTTTTCACTTCTGGATAGCCATAATTTTGTTGATTGTTGATTTTTATGTTTTTAGGTGAATTTGATTTATTGGAGGTTCTGGAAAGATAAGCACCAATGGATAAAATAGGAAATAAGAAAGGGTAAATGAGTCATTTTAATTATTTAGGGTTTAAATATAAATTAGGGTGTTTTGTTTTATTTTGGGTATGCAATCATTTTGAAAAAAAATGGGAATTGGGATTGGAAGTGGAGGTTGCCAACACCTCAAAATTATGTAAGGGCTGATGAATCTATTCACCTTCAATTATCATGGTGATTTCAGTTTATTTTCATGAATAAAAGTACATTTTCTCTTATATTTTTTTTTTGTGTATTTTGTTGTGTGATTGCTATGTAATTTGGAGGGGTTTCATCAATTGGTATCGAAGCAGGAGTTCTTTGGATCTGTGATAATTACTGATCATTGAGGGAAGAAGTAGAAATTAGATGAGGGCAAAAAAAGGGTTGCAGTGCAATTTGCGTGATAAAAGAAGAAGAAGAAGCCATAAAAAAAAAGGAAACATCAGCCATAAAAAAATCAGTTGTCAACGAAAAAAAAACATCGCAACAACAAAAAAAAAGGAAAAAAATAAAAAAATAGAAACTGCCTCCACCCTCTATGGCCATCGTCGTTGGCAATCGGTACCATCACCAGAAACAAAAACGTCGGTGACTAGAGCCTCACCTGTAAGTGTCCTAGACATGCCAAGGATCTCTAAACAAGATTTATGTGTGAATAAAATCAAAGAAAGTTGCGGAAAAACTTACAATGATCGGATGAAGTTCAAGACTTTTTATTTGTTGTATGAAAGCTTCAAGCTTTGTTGAGTGTTCCAAACTCAAAGGTGAGTTTCCCTATCACCTTCTTTTGACTCTTGAAGTGCTAGCTTACTTGAAATTTAGCAACAAAATTCCATGGGGAGAAAGCAAGGGTTTGGCCTACATGAAAGAGAGAAGGAGATGAATAGTTCAAAACTAATCCAAAAGGTGTGTGTTTACTTTTTACTTTCAAAAGTTAAATGGTTGTGTTGGAAAAAGTTGTAATAAATACAAGGCAACCACTTCCATCACTTGTCAAAAGTTTATGTAAGTAAAGTGGGTCCCACCACTTTAAATTCAAATTTTGGTTGGCACACACAACACGACTTTGGGCCCGGTTTCGTTTAATCCGATTAAACGAATTTTCTGTCGCTACGTAATTAAATCTAATTTAATTAAATAATGATACCCAGTAAAATTATTACGGAAGTTGCTTACGAATCAATTCTAAATTAATTCGTTTGCTTGAATTAAAATCCAATTTTAATTCCGTATTGAAATCCAATTTCAATTAATATATTCGATATATTATTTAGCCCAAATAAATAAATTAAATAGTAAAATCCAATTTAACTATTAATTTACTTTGTCGATTAATTTCAAATTAATCGTGTTCTCTCTCTTCTAGACAAATTTAATCCCAGATAAATTCTTGACGCAATTAATCCCAGATTAATTTTATGTCTCATAATTAATCTCAGATTAATTCTTGCCGTAATTAATCCCAGATTAATTTTCTCTCTCATAATTAATCTCAGATTAATTCTGTTCGAGTCAAATGTCATCGGTGAATCTTTGGGAAGCGACCCAAGAGATTCATGGATATGTTGGCAGTAAATACGGTTGTCGAACTATCTGACACGTGCGTACCCGGTACCATATTCTTACTGATTTATAAGACATGGTTGGCTTCTAGCAAAGCACCGTGCCTACCAAATTCTCCAGAAATATATTCAACATGGAATATATATATCTGTATCAGGCGTAGTATACAATGTATTGCGTATTACGATCCAGTATTGGATGTAACATGCTAGGCCTAGGGCTGGAATTGTGTCTGCCCCGTACGAAACATATATCAGATCACTATCAACTAGTCTCTGTAATCGGATAATTATGACCTAGTCATACTATCCCGATAGCTGCAGCATTTAAGAGTACTAGTTCTGTATCCCTGCGTGATCAGCATCTCCATATCACTGAAGTGATACTTCCATTTTGACATCACACCCAATACACTATGATTCTCAGCAAACCCAGAAGAGGCGTACACAGAACCTGTTAAAGCTCCGGACGACCAAAACCAAAGTTTACTGATTGTCGCAAGTATTAGCGATGCAAGTCTCAGGTTAAGACCACATACACCTACCCTGATTCAGATTCCCATAGACACATAGTCATACTACCAATGAGATTCCGAGGGGTCTATCCAGAGCGAAGCTGTTCCCGGTCCAACGGCTAACAGAACCTCCTATCACACTTGTATAAGTATCCAATATTTAAATATATGAGAACTATGTCGTTAAGCTTCCATAACGCGCGCAAGTGTAATACTAGCCTATTCCGCATTATCGATGTCCAGTCTCGATAATACTACAACTAGGGATTTTTAATGATTAATCCTTTCAAGGATTAATATTGTCTCATATCTTATTAATCCGGTACTAATCATATGGACTTTTATCATTTATATATCCAAGTAATCCAATTACAAAATGATAAAAGAGCAATTTCCTTTGTCACATAGTTAATTTGTACAAAAACAAAATGTCTTTTACAAATAGTGATGTTATGGTCATAATTGTCCAAAAATCTCCCACTTGGCCTATAGCCAATCACTCAAGTGTCCAACACCTGAACTATGTACAGGTCGCTCAAACTTTTGCTGAGATATAGCTTTCTTCACCAGATCTGCAAGGTTATCATCTGAAACGATTTTTCGATCTTCACATCACCACGATGTGTGATCTCTCGAATCAGATGAAACCATTGAAGTACATACTTGGATCATTGATGAGACCGTAATTCCTTAGCCTGTGATGTAGCCTAGCTCAGCTGCTAACAGAACTACTCCTAATCCAATTAGGAATTTTATAGATCCAAAATGCTTCTTTTGCTGCCTCAGCCGTAGCAATATATTCTGCTTTTGTTGTTGAATCGGCAACAATGTCTTGGTTGGAAGATTTCCAGCTCACTGTTCCGTTGTTCAAACAAAATATGTACCCTTATTGCAACTTACAGTCGCCTTTATCAGTTTGGAAACTTGCATTGGTGATCTTTGTCACCTCAATTTCTCAATCTCCATAAATTAAGAAAGCATCATTAGTTCCTCTAAGATACTTAAGGATGTTCTTAACATCAATCCAGTGACCATCACCTGGATCGGTCTGATTGTGACTCCAAATGCTCAAAGTATATGAGACACCAGGTCGCGTACATATTTGTCAATGTACGAGTTCTCGGAGAGTGCTAACAACTTTTAGATCTATCCCAGTAGATCCTTATTCCTAGAATAAAGGTTGTCTCTCCCAAGTTTTTCATAGAGAATTTTAATGAAAGCCAAGCTTTCACCGATTGTTTTATGGGAATGTCATTGCTAAGAAACAATATATCATTATCATATAGGATAATGAATGTCAGTGCGCTCCCACTAACCTTCTTATATACACAAGAATCATCATCGTTTTGATTGAAACATATACCATTATGATCTCATCAAAATGTTGGTACCAAGAATGCAATACTTGCTTCAATCCATAAATGGATCGATATAACTTGCAAACTGTATGACACAGGAATCGGTGACGCTGTTCCAGGCTCGCGGCCCGGTCGGAATTACGAAGTAGCCCGCGGGGGACTAAACTGGAGAATGATGGAGTCGCCACCCAGTGTGAACTGGGAAATGATTTAAGGCCGCACTCACCCCTCGCAAGGGAAGACCTCAAACCGTTGGGTTCGGAATGGTCCCGTACTTATGTCGTTTGTAATGAACAGATTTATGCAATAATATAACCAAGTCTACGCAACATACACATGCAAGAATAACCTATATCTAAGTTTGCACACATAGGAGTAAATAAAATAAAAGCGAGCGCACAATCTCATAAACATATCAAATAGATAAATGCGGAAATATAAATGGCGGAATAATAAAAGAGAGATGTGACCAATAGTTTGGCCGTTTTTAATATAGGACTTCGCATGCCCGGTTGGACGTATTCCACCTCTAACCAAGCATGCCGTGTCCGGGATAACAAAAAATAAAATATAACAAAAGGTGCCCTCAGGTCTTACCTTTTAAGTCATTTCTCGGGAGTGCGTTGGGACGTCGCCGGAAGGGTTAGTGTTTCTGCTATTTTCACTGGTTCGTTGTTTTCTCTGTTCCCCTCGCTGTTTTCGCTCGCTATTGGGTTCTGTTTTCAAGGGTAATTCAGTGGTTCGGGGGGGCTGTTTTCAGGGGTTATTTGGCCACTGTTTTTGGTCTAGGTTTTGTATCGGTCAGGTGGCTTATACTTCACGATTTGGGTGGCTTTAGTGTGTTAATGTTTGTTGGTTTGTCTGTTGGTTGTGTCGGTGAGTGGGCTGAAGTCTGTGTCGGTGTCATGTTTGTGTGTGGTTTATGCGTCTGACGTGTTTATGGATTCTTTTGGTTAAGTGCCGAGAGAGAGAGGGTGTGTGGGGGCTTGTCTTGGGCAGCATGTGTAAGATGAAGCATTTGGCTACTTGCGGTGGATCATGCATGGGCTGCTTATTTGCAGTCACGTAAAGCCCATCTCATGGATAGCCGATCATTTGAATCATACCTCATACGCAACAGATGTGGGATTCTTGTTAAGCTTGCACACGCACGTTGCCCTTCTCTTGGTGGGTTTCTTTGTTTGATTTTTGTGAGTGGCCATGTGTGAGTCAGTTGGTGGAGCGATGTAGGGTTATTGGCTCGGTAAAGGCTGTTTTGTTTTGTCGGTTTAGGGTTAGTTTGTTGTTGTGTTTTGTGATGAATGAGAGTATGAAGATGGCTGCCCAGAGGTTAAGAGAGAGAGGGGTGAGGTTTGGTTGAGGGTTTGTCGAGAGTTTTTGTTGGGAACCAGAGAGAGGTTCGAGAGAGTTGAGATTACTTAGGGTTTATTTGTTTTGGCTTTGTGTGTGTGTGGAATGAGAGAGAGAGAGTGGAGATAGGGGAAAGTGACGGGGGATCTTTTAGGGTTTTTGTCGAGAGTGGAGTTGGATCCGAATCAAGCTTGGCTCGTGTGCACCCGCGTGTCCTGCGTACACGAATGCCGGACCAAATTGTGCGGGCTCGGCCCAGCCAATTTTTGCAAGCCTCTTCATTTTTTCCAAGCCTTTTAAAGTTCCATAACACTCAAATTAACTATATCAATTAATTTAGTGGTTACTTCAAATGAAAGGTCTCCCACTAATGTGTTTTAAGGAGATTGTTGCCGCATCAACAAGCCTCGGAATTCTTTCCACTGCCTTCGTTCCTGATCTGTGCCTACCGTTCACTGTCTACTGTTGTCCTGTTATTTTATTATTACTTCTGTATTGTTGATTATTGTAACAACTGTGTTGTATTTACTGCTGTTCAAATTCTTTTGTAAGGACACAGTAACAAAACAAATTATTTGTAATATCATGAAATAAAGAAAAGCTAATTGTTGTTAAGTAGCCTTCCCAAAACAGAGTAAGGGAAAAACTAGGGATGAATCAACTCTAGTTCGAGATAATTACCTACCAAAAATCCTGATCTTGACCAGACTCATCAAGACAGACGAACTTAGTGGATAAGCATTTATTAACTTTAAGAGTCTTTCAAATAATTTATAGAAAGTTGATAAGTGTGCGGCAAGCTCAACGGATTTCTTGATGATGTTCCTTCAAAAGTTGTGATACGATGCGTGACTAAAAGCCTCGAAGGTGTTGGAACGTAAATTGGTGCACGAGCATAAGTTATAGAGTGAAAAGCGATTGTTAGCTTTGTTCATATAATTGTGGTTAACACGAATACGCAAAAAAAAAAAATGATGAGTATGAGCTATAAAGTTAGTAAATTATCAGTTTTGAGTCAAGGTAAAAAAAAAATGTCAGTAGTTGGTTTAAGGAAAAAAAATGTCAGTAGTGGAGGATGAGTACCAACATGAGGATTGTGGTAGAAGTCTAGGCGAATGTAATCAATGATAATCGATGATGATCACTCTTACTACCACACCTTGAGATTGAGATCCGATCTGAAAGAACCCTAACCATAAATCTGATGTGAATAAACACACACTAATAGAGATGAAATGAGAGAAAATTCTTCTTTATATCAACAAACAAAGAATTACAAAGCTTACAACATTAAGCTTAACAAAAAACTCTCACACCACTTTACTCTCTAATACTCTCACGTTTTGGGATGCTGATAATGTTTCAGAGGCTCAAATTTATAGAGCCAAAACCGCGTGAACAGTGTCACGGTTTGGCCAACTCACACACAACTTGGAGACAACACACACACACGTTTGTTGCTGACTTTTTGTTCACTGCAACTTTCCTCAATTGCTGCTGCTTTCGGTGGAAAGTTGGCTCATTTAGTCAACAAAATCTACATCTAACATCACACCTCATACAGTCCTTTATTTATTATAACCAAGTCAGCACAAGCACCGGTACCTACGGTACCTCAGACCAGAAGCAAAACCTCATGAAGTGTTTATCAAGAGGATTCATAGTGGATATTAGAATTAACCAAGTAAACTACCGACCTTACCTTCCCCTGATGGTGAGAGCTCAAAATCGAAGTAGACATAACTTCCATAACCCAACCTAGCTATAACGAATTTTCCCAATATGGAATGACCTTAATAAAATTCAAGGAAGCTGAATTTGTGATTATGAGGTTTCAATATGAAGTCTTTTCATATCCTTGTCTTTTTGGAATATTCATGTGTTATCTAGAAGAAGAGTGATGATGCCCTTCAGTTGTGTGGAAAATCGTAAATAGTTTGATTGGAATACTATCGAGAATAAGTAACTATCATTGAAAATCAAAGGTTTGTTCGATTAGTTACGTAGAGCGTAATAAATTCTTCCGAGAGTGAACATAAGCTTGAATTTTACCAATTTAGCATTTAGATGGAGGACACTCTCAAAATAACATTCTGAAAGATATATATATATATGTAGCACGAATCGTAGGCACCGCCCTAAGCATGAAGGAATGCATGTAGTTTTAGTAAATAAGATGAATGTTTTTTTTATGTTGTTTTATTGAGACAACGTAACCACCATTTTCAAAGATTGCTTCAACAATAACCATTACTGATATTATGTTACATTCTTACAGTATGTGAAATCATACAGAATATCGTCGAGTTCTGTACCAAGTTTTCAAAGGCGGATTCTGAGTACCATCGAAGGTAAACCTAGTATGTGAGACCAAAGTAAAGAAACTACGTAGGTTTCCAAGGATTGAGATAGTACAAGATAAGTAATGATCGGTTATGTCCGAGATAATCGGTATCTTCTGGGGTGGTAGGATATTAAAGGGAGTGGGAGAGGAAAAAAAATCCAAATTCTTCAAGTAAAGAATTGAAGAAAGAAGGAAAAGAAGTTCAAAACCCAGGAGGAACCTTGGAACACTAGATAGGGATGGGCTACTATCCTTTTGCATTATCTCATTTATCTCCTTTTAATGGTTATGATTTAGTCAAAATAAATCTAATGGCCATTATTTTGCCAACACAAAAGTCAAGTCAACTTTTGGATCAAATTCATTAATGTGTTGTCAAGATTTTGACCCTTAGATTTATCTTGATTAAATCCTAACCTTTAAAATGAGATAAAGGATATAAATGTGAAAGGATGATAGCCCAATCCCACTAGATAAGGATTCCTCAAAATCCTTTGCATTTTTGAATTTTCTTTAAGATGGGTATGTTGGTTCTATGTTCGATTGATGCTGAATTGATGTTGTATGGTGGTGGAGGGTTGGAATTAATGATTAGAAGTTGTAGGAGTTGTGTTTTTCCCTTATCCTGAATGGGAGCTCTCATGTGCAGTATGTAATTTTTCATGCAGAACTTGAGTTTTGGAGGTCGAATAACAAAGAGTAAAATTCTATTGAAAATAGACATAATAAGAAATCACATAGTTGAAAATCATATTTTTCATGCTCACATAAAATCATTGTAAAATTCGAAAGATTGTTGTTCTACACTTAGGGTATAATCTGGACAAGTTGTAATAATTGGATTATAGGATGAGTTCCTTTTGATATTTATAAAATTCTACATAAACTAGATATAATGGGATACAATATATTTAAAAATTATAATTTTTCAATTAAATTTGAAATTATGGTGAATTTAGAAAGTAGTGTGTTCTGCTATGATGACTGAATTTTGTTACCCCACGACAATATCCACTTATTCGGTTATAACTCAAGTTTTAGGCAACCGTTTGATAAAACATAAATTTCCACATGAACTAGACATGTCAAGGTCCATCATAGTCGAAAATTAGAAGTTTTGGATGTAAGATGAAATTATAGTAAAATTCGAAACTTTATAGTTATGCATGTGACCTGATGTTGTCTTTACTAAATAAGTTGAAAAGATTCGACGATATCAGGAGTTTGGTAAATCGAAATTGAAATCCGTAAAATTTTGAGAAAACTAGACATATTAATGACCAACGTATTAAAAAATCATAATTTTTATACTTAATATGAATTTGAACCAAAATTTTGAAATTGACTGCCCTGCAGTTTCGTCAGGTTCCAACTTGAGTTTAGGGCATCGAAATTGAGATATGTAAAAACCCATGTAAACTAGATACATATGGGATTCCTCTATAAAAATTTCAATCCTTGATTAGCCTTTGATAGAGCGTAGGGAATTTTCAAAATTGGTCGGTCTTCGGTGAATTTTCAGCTTTGTGACAGATTTTGAAATTTTATATCTTAACTTGCATAATCCTAAATCAACCTTTGTAAAATTCGTAGGTTACCCAAATACATTAATATTCCCGCAAGGATGAGTGCACATGTGTTGCATATCTTATTTGTTATATGAGAAATATTTTGTGTAACTCGTTCTAACGAAACTAATTGGTTATAGATCAGTGACGGGAAATGTGAATGTCATCAATTTCATGGAGCCTTATTAAAAACATCGAAAAATCAGTGTGTGGATACTATTTATTTTCATTGATACTTTTATTTTATGTTTCGTTTGATATTTTATTTTATGTTTTGACGGTACTTTTGTTTACTACTAAGTGCTTCAATAATGATTAGTTTGGATAAAGTTATTTCTTGAGATATGAGATATTTTGATTGGATGTTATATGATATGTTTCCGCCATGTGTGCTTATAGGATAATTTTATTTTATGGATTTTGAAACCTCCGTTGTGCTTGTTAGGGCCATGTCCATCTCAAAATTGTCGATTCATTACCCTTTGTCGATATGGTCTTGATTCATACATTGTTCAATCTTTACGCGTGACTCGGGCAATAGACGCTTGGATGGTTTTTGACTTATATTTTAAATGAAAAGTTTCGAACTTGGTTTTATAATTTTTTATTTATTTGATTTACATGTTTTACGTTTGTTTTTTTATAGTGTCTACTCTCTGGGTCCTCATACACTCACACACCCCCTCCCTACTCCACAGATTTTGCAGGTAGCGGTATATGATATCTGGTTAGCCATAGTTGATCTGGAGACATGGATTGAGGAGAAGAGATATCACTACAATCACTAGAATGTGGGTCTGTTATGTAGAGTTTGACAATTGCATCAGGTAGAATGTATATTTGTTGGTGTGAGTCAAGTTTAAATGTGTATGACTAAAGATACAATGTATAAGTATTGTTTAATTTTATTGAATATGTTCTTATAACATGAATTAGATCATGAAATAGTTTAACAAATGTCAGTCATGGTAGCATAGTAAAAGTGATAAGTGAGGAAATTAAGAATAGTCATAAGCACATGGTGGTTATGAGGATCCATCATCTGCTGTTAACATCTCCGTAATGTGGATGTTACATTTAACTATAACTTTTGCATACAATGTATAATCAAGATTATTCGAGTTACGTTGGAAAGAAGACTAAATTACCTATAAATTTTTAGTTTATGTCAAAGACTAAATCAGGCTCTTCGTCAAAATCGAGCTTGAAGTTGAAGGTGATGTAGTGTCACGACACTGAGTAAGTTAGTGTTGCGACACCAAGTAACCCAATGTAACGACACCAAGTCTGGGATGAAAATAAGCTACTTTAAAGTCAATGTTGCGATACTAATTCCTCAGTGTCGTGGCACCAATGCGATAGACTCCAAACCAGAATAGGAAACTTATTTTTATGATATCTATATAATGGAAACGAGTAATGTCAATTCATATAAGATTTTGAGGAGGAAAATAAGCCTATTTTGAGTTAAAAATACTCTTTAAACACACGACCATTCAAGAACAACCAAGAATAAGAATATCAAATAAGATTAATAATAAAAGACTATAGAACTTGGAAACTGAAGATTGACAATCTTCGTAATTTGTTTTCTTTATCCCTTCTTTATTAATTCTTTATTATTTATTATATTGAACATGGTGTTGTTTATCTTCTTCATCATTAGATAAATATTATTACAGGATTGTACAGAAATCTAATATGAACTTTTGATTAATTGAATCTATTTCATTATTGATTTATGATCTTCTATATGGATTATTTATCATTCTCTTTTCTTATGTTTTCTATTACTTGTCAAATAATAGGATAGTTGTGGTAAGCCCTATTGAACTTGAAAATGGGAATTTTGATTTAGTTTTGGGAATTGATAACCTGTGATCGTATTCATAAAATAGATTTTCATACAGGATAAGAATATACATGCATGGCATGTGTAGCCATAATTAGAACCTGGTCGTAATTAGTTTGGCTTAAATTTTATTATAGGAATATAAGTAATTGAAATTAGGTGTTTCTACTCGATCATCGGAAGATGTTTGTAGATAACTTCATGTTCTATGTTAATAATTCATCATAGTTGATCATTATAAATAGATGGGAAAGTTTTAAGGGAATATTATAGGGAAGTTGTGATCTTAAGTTTTTCTTATCCTATTTGTTGGCGACTGTTTTTCGTTCCAAGGATAATTCGGGAAAAACACTCCTCGAACAAACTCTTTCAACTGTGAATTTGTTTGGATTGTTGAGAACCAAATGCAAACTTAGCTGACAGAAAGAATACACACAGAAAAACAAAGGATTTAACGTGGTTCGGCGAAATGGTCCAACCTACGTCCACATACACAAGGGAAAATGAAAATTTTATTACTGGTTTGGGTCTGACCGACCTCTTTTCTTTCTCTAGCTCGAGATTCTTTTGCTCTCTATTACAAATTACAAGTGCTTGTGAAAAATTATTCAACCTTTTACAATGTACTCTCAACCCCTTTATATACTAAGTCTAATACACTGTCACCCAACTCCATGACGTCAGCCACGTTGCCAAACAATTATTACTTAGGCTCTCCTCCCCAATTATCCTATGGATAATAGCCCAGCCGTCTGACAGAGCTACGACCTGCCACCTGACACAGCTACTCTCAACCACTCAAATCTCATTAATCATTCTAATTTTGGTAACTGTTACACGCCATGCCACTATGCCAGCCTGCATTCTAACCATTCTCATACGATAGCGTGTGCCAGTCAACAAACTTACAGCCATGCTTCGTCCCATTAGCCATTGGGCTACTTCTAGCTCGTCAATCCTTGGGAAACTCAAACTTCCGCTTAGGGCTCATGATTACGCCCAAATATGACTTGCGGTTATCGCAGTATAACTGGGGTGTCGATTCCTCAGAGAGATGGTTACAATGAAACTAATTCACTCAATCAAGAACGTTTAGCAATAACTTTATTAAAGAAAAGATTAAATTTGCAATTTAAACTAAAGATTAAGAAAAGTTGCAGGATTTTATCAGCAGAGATAAACAGCAAAGCATCAGGAATTCCTCTTGTATCAACCTCCTGTATTCAGTTATTGATTTTTTCATTACACAATTGAAGGTTTCTCCTCTCCCAGGGTTTAGGACGAAGTTGGATTTATATAGAAAAGTCCTGAAACCCTAAATTGCATTAACAACACACAGCACACAATCCTGAAATCGCAGTTTCGCGTCGCGACGTGCGCCGCGTGTCTCCACGTGCCAGAAGCTATGAAGGATGCTACAATTGACTAGATCTTTTCGAGTAGATGCAAATCGATATATTATGGGTCTCGTAACTCTTTCTAAATCAAAAGTTATAGCCTTTTTAAATTCAGTGCGCGGCTGATGCTCCTGCGTGCGTCCGATATGTGTTAGGCTCTGAAACATGTCCAATTGCTCCATTCTCCTTGATCCATCACTTCCTATTAACAAAGCACAAAATTACTCTAATTAAGATTAAAATATATGATAATAAAGCTGAGTTAGCAGTGTTCTAAGTACACTTTCGTGCACTTATCAGCTCACGTCACCCAGACTTGAACATAATATTATTACCCCGACCTACCTCATTGGGCCAGTAAGTTGAGATGATTGATTGCAAACTAAAATGATCGACATGTCCCACTAGATCAAGTCGGTGTTGAGGCCATCAATCCCCTCGTCTCCCTAAATATTTTCCACCTCGGGTCAGACATCAAGTGAAAACTAACTCTGGTATTTTTCTCGGGTCGGATGCCTATACCTCTTGGGCCCGGACCCCTTGTTCAGGAAATGAAAATCCCTTCTATACCCTTCTATTTCTCTCGGGTCAGTAAATCACCATCAACACTATTACTTTATAGGTTTGAATTTATTATTTACTTTAGTTTGTTTGTTAATACAACTTCCTTCATAGTTACTAGTATAAATAAGATTATGGTTTGTTGAGGGGTGATTTTCTTCCCATGGGCAGTTTTGGGATAACTCTCCTGAGACAATCCTCCTTCAACCTTGAATTTGTTTGGTTATGGATGACCAAAAGCAAATGTAGCAAAAGGCAAAATGAACACAAGATCGACAAAGAGAGTTTAACGTGGTTCGGCAGAGCAAATCCAGCCTACGTCCACGGGCATAAAGTGGGGGGTTGCTTTTTTATTACCAAACCGAGCTCGACCGACCTGTTTTCAAGGAATGTCTAAATGGAACCGAGTTGTTTGACCATATTTCTTTACAAGTAATGCTCCTTTTTTTGTTACAAATTTCGCTATCTCCTACGAATGAAACTAACTTTCCTTTATATACTAGGAGAATTACAACATTATTCCCATGCTTCCATGACGTCACCCACGTGAACCTCCGGCTTACTGATAAGCTCTTTACCCCGAGACTGTCTTCACCGAAAGCAAACCTTCTATCTGACGGCTTGTCACATCACCCTGCTTTCTCCACTGCCACACGCAATGTAATAAAGCCAGCCTGTAAAGAGATTTCAAATAGTGGTGTATGTCAGAGGAAAAAGTCCAAACTATCAATGATCACACGTCGGACTTCAAGATGTCGGCCAAATGATCTGCCGAACTTCCCGAACTCCCCCGACCTGATCCAGAATATCTGAGCTCTTTATCCCGATCCAGGAGGAAAGACAGTGCCGAACCAAGCTATCGGGCTGAAGTGGTCAGTCTCGGCTCTGACGTTGTCGGTCTCTAAGATTCGCATCATACTATGTCCTCTGGTAGGCCAGATCTGGGAAACCGGGTCCGAACACCATGCTTGGCTGAGGAGTAACCAACACCCTCAGAAATCTGTCTTTCAACAAAGGAAATCCAATTTCTGCCCCTGCCGAACTTGTTCAAATACTTGTTACAAAAATCACCATCAACATCTGCCCCCTAGTTAACTGCAAAATCAGAAGTGTAATATTATCCAGTTGGTGGTCAGCTTTAAGAGCCATATACAAAAACTACCTCATCCACCAATCAGGTCGTCCCTGGCATCTTCATGTGCCCGGTCACCGAGATTTCTGATGTCCTTTCAAATGACTCTTCATCTTGAAGCAAATACCTTATTTACCCCTCTGGTAGCCGTCCCTCGAGAATCGTAAACCATCACATCCTCTTAAATGCCCATCAAATCATCTCTAAGGTTTAATCTGAGTATGACACTTCTCGAGCATCAGTGCCACTCCAGCCAAAAACCAAAACAATCGATCGTTTACATGGGCAGTCGAAAAGCTTTCAATCTCAGCCGTTCATCTCAATCTGAGCAGATGAAGCCTGCAAGTGACACGCGGCACACATCTGACGCATTCCTTTGATCCAACGACCAAACAATGCCTTAAGCTGACTATAAAAATACGAAGCAACACATCTTTCTCTCTTTTACGAAAATTAGGACTTTCAAATTGCAAGAGCTTCATTCATTCCTGAGACCAGCGATCTTCAAACCCGACCAGATCAACCGCCGACATATCTTCTCAAACCAAGTAAGTTTCTGTTCGACCTCCATCTTTTTAATGCTGAAATCTACCATGAATGCTTGTTGCTTGTTCTTCATATCTTCTAACATGTTTATCTCATCGCTCTATGTTGCGGAGTGTGTTTCTGGTTGGGTATGTAGTGTATGATGCATATGTTTCTTGGTTTAAGGATGGGTCGTGGGGTAGGACACATGTTTTTCAGGTTTTCTATGTTTTGTGTTTGGTTTGATGATTTATGGAGAGACTTGTTGCTTGTGGCCATTGCTAGGACATTTAGAAACCTTAAGCATAGGTTCCTGGAAGTTAGAGTAGCTCTCGAGTCCGTGGTGCCCTAAAACTGACCTATAACTGCCCTTCTCGTTCACTGTGATTGCCATGAATGTCAGACGTCGAATCCTCATCGGCCAAGCCCCCAAAACCTCAACCTCTTCATACTGAAGAAACTTCCTTCAGCTCGGGGACAGCCGGTCTAGAAGGATTAGACACCACTCCAACCCCTTCCCAGGAAGAGAACGACACCTACCACCACCGAATTCCCCGGAAAGACCCTGAGCCGGGTGAATTAAACTGGTCCTCCATGTACATGAACCGGCCTTCCACCATCACGAAGGATGCTTTGGGAATACTCCACCTGCAGTACGAGATTCCTATTGACATAGCTCTTGAGGTCCCAGTGCTGCCCGAACGCGCGAGTCAGCCTGACTCCGGCTCGGTGGCCCTTCTTCCTTGTTTCTTCGAGTGTGGTCTGCGACTGCCCATCCAGTCATATTTCGCGAGGATACTGGCCCTGATAGAGATTTCCCATTGCCATTTGAACTTGAACAGCTGGAGGATACTGGACGGCTTACATGTGATCTGGCACCGGGCAGGTCTCAGAGAGCCGATCTTTGAAGAGTTGAAAAGACTATACAAGTTGAAGGCCAACCCGAAGTCACACCATGGTTGGTATTATCTCTCTTCTTACGCCGACGTCTCCGCTATCATTACAGAGCTCCCATAAAGCAACAAAAACTTCAAGGACCCCTGGTTCTGGGCCATAGGCAACTGGGGGCGATCTCGGTCAATGGGTTCGGAGGAGATAGAGGTCTCAGACGTCTTCTCAGCAAGAGGTTAGGAACCGAACCCTTAGTTTCTTTTAGTAATTTTCATGAAAAAATATTAACTCTACAAACCTTCTCAGCCTGCTGGAGGGATCCTCTCAAAGTCAGCCACGAAGTCCGGACCAGAATTATGATAGCCCGGAACTTTACTGGCCACTGGAGGAAAGTAGTAAACGATGCGACCTTTGTGGAATCGGGTCTTATCCGGAGCACACCTCCACAGACTCTAGGGCGACTAGGTAGCTTCAACTAACCTTCTAACCAATCCCTTGTGCTCAACTCAAAACCGAATGAAGTTGTTCGTACTCAAAAACTGGCCATGCTCTCTGATTTGTATTCGGTAGGAATATCAGCCAAATATCTAGAGCGGCTCCAAGGTCTGACCAAAAGGTCGGGGCCGGGTGAATCCGGGAGTTCTCGGAGGTGGCCGACCACTGCAGAGGCCAAAGGAAAATCCAAACTGGTTGCTCGTCCAGTGACACAGCCCATATCTTCTCATGTAAGGGCGGCACCGAGTTCAATGGTCCGACCTTTTTCTACTTCATCCAGTCCCACGAGCAAACGTCGCCGCCTGCTCGGAGATGAAGTGATTGAGCTGACAGATGAGGAAGAAGAACATCCCCTGATTATGAGGTCTACTGCTCGGCGAGAGAGGCGAACTGCTGAGGCTCCTCCCAATACGAGGAGTGGACTGGTTGTGCTAGGAGTGGATGACCTTAGTGAGAAGGTCTGGGATGCTACTGCTCATCTGGTGACGGTGATCAATATGCTAGCTGACACAGTGCCCCTCGAACGGATCCCGAAATTCGAGGACCTCTCCCCGAGAAGTAATTTCCAGGTTCTCTGCCCGGGTTGCCGAGGTGAACATGCTTCTCTGTTTCCGTTCCAGGTTTTTACTTGTTGATTTCGGACTTTTCTTTCTTTCTTGCAGGCGAACTATGTGATGGCCCGAAATAAGGATCTGCTTATGAGCCTTTTGTCCGAGGGGGGCCAGATGTAGAGGCTCCAAAGTCGAATCACAGAGCGGGAGGACGAGCTGGCCAAGAAGGATGAAGAAATTCAAACTCTCAAGCAGGTCGCGGCCGAGGCCATTGCCCTGAACGAGTCCCTCTGCAACGCCACCGCCCTTGCCAAGATGAACATGGAAGCCGCCAAAGAGGAATCTAAACGTCTGAGGTGGGAGGCGGCGAGCTCGGATTCCAAGCTCAAGGTGGTGACCAGTGAGAGAGATCAAGCTCGAGAAAAGCTGAAAAAGATGGAGGCCCAACTATAGGACGAGCTGCAGAAAGCTAAGCTCGAGGGGTCAGTGACTGTGCCCAAATCATTCTGATGGTGATGCTCGGGGTGGACATGGGACCCATCAATGTGGCCATTCGATTTTGCATATGGGAGCTCTCGGAGGATGAGGCTCGTGAACTTCTTACCCTTCCTTCAGAGGAGATCCATGACCCTGAGCCCTTATCTGCCTTGCCCATGTCCCCCGTCCCTGAGGAGATGCAGCCTGAGGCTCCTGCCCCTGAAGTCCTTGCAATAGAAGAGGTCGAAGCCCCTCCTGCCTCCTGAGCCAAAATCGAGATCCCTCCTGCCGAGCCTATGCCAGAGATCATGGCACTCGGACCCGGCCAAGAGGAACTTGCTGCCCCTGCACGGGCTGATCAATAAAGGTAACCTAAATGGGGTCATGTTGTAACAAGACAATACATTTTCTTTTGTAATAATAATTTATAATTTCCTCTCTATTATATATTTTGAATGTTTTGTTCCCTGTCTTCCATACTTAGCATGATTCTTGCTTCCAACTTACTAACTTGCTCTTCTGAATCTGAATGTGAGAAGAAATTTCGATCCCAGCCAATTCAAACCTAGCCATGAGGGGATTGCTCCGTCCCCATGCCGATCATATACACTCGGTGGGACGTAACCCGACCCCGAGATGACAAAATACTTGGCTCCAGGGGAATGTTACCTCCTCGGACCAATAAGAATTTGGCCATGGGGGAATGCCCCATCCCCATGCCGATCATATACACTCGGTGGGACGTAACCCGACCCCGAGGTGACAAAACACTTGGCTTTGGGGGAATGTTACCTCCCCGGACCATCAAGAATCTGGCCATGAGGGAATGCTCTGTCCCCATGCCGATCATATACACTCGGTGGGACGTAACCCAACCCCGAGGTGACAAAACACTTGGCTCCGGGGAATGTTACATCCTCGGACCATCAAGAATCCTGCCATGGGGGAATGCTCTGTCCCTATGCCGATCATATACACTCGGTGGGACGTAACCTGATCCCGACGTGACAAAACACTTGGCTCCGGGGGAATTTTACATCCTCGGACCATCAAGAATCCGGCCATGGGGGAATGCTCTGTCCCTATGCCGATCATATACACTCGGTGGGACGTAACATGATCCCGACGTGACAAAACACTTGGCTCCGGGGGAATGTTACCTCCCCGGACCATCAAGAATCCGGCCATGGGGGAATGCTCCGTCCCTATACCGATTATATACACTCGGTGGGACGTAACCCGGCCCCGAGGTGACAAAACACTTGGCTCTGGGGGAATGTTACCTCCCCGGTCCATCAAGAATTCAGCCATGTGGTAATGCTCCATCCTCATGCCGATCATATACACTCGGTGGGATGTAACCCGACCTCGAGGTGACAAAACGCTTGGTTCTAGGGGAATGTTACCTCCCCGGACCATCAAGAATCTGGCCATGGGGGAATGTTCCGTCCTCATGCCGATCATATACACTCGGTGGGACGTAACCCAACCCCGAGGTGACAAAACGCTTGGTTCTAGGGGAATGTTACCTCCCCGGACCATCAAGAATCTGGCCATGGGGGAATGTTCAGTCCCCATGCCGATCATATACACTCGGTGGGACGTAACCCAACCCCGAGGTGACAAAACACTTGGCTCCGGGGAATGTTACCTCCCCATACTATCAAGAATTCATCCATGGGGGAATGTTTCCACCCCATGTCGATGATGATCCACTCTGTGGGACACAACCCGACCCGATCTGGTGGAACAGATAGCCTCGGTGGAATGAATCCACCCTCGAGCTGGTGGAACATATAGCATCGGCGGAACGAATCCAGCCCCGAGCTAGTGGAATAAATAGCATCGGCGGAACGAATCCAGCCCCGAGCTGGTGGAACATATAGCATCGACGAAACAAATCCACCCCCGAACTGGTGGAACAAATACCATCGGCGGAACGAATCCAGCCCCGAGCTGGTGGAACAAATGAGACTTAATCGTGAGGGAAGAATTTTCAATCTCTGAGGCTCGGCTGATCCCGGCGCGGGCATCCATTTGCCGAGCATCAGTAAAAACAAAATGTGGAAACATGACAAGGTTAGCACAACGAAGGTGACTTAGCACATACTCCACACAGACCCGAAAGGATAACAACTCGGGTGCCCCGAGGTAGCGTCCTGTCTGGTGCCTCCCAAAATACAATTCTGAACCTTACAGTTCAGCATCCCGGCTAGCCGAGCTACGGATCGGTGAGCGGCCAAAGCCATGAGGGCAGAAACCTCCTCATGCTAGGCAGTTCTGGTGTCTGCAAACGCTATGAGGGCAGAAACCTCCCCATTCTATACTTCTCCCGATCTGAGGCGGTTAGGTAGATAACTCACGGGGGAAGAAACCTCCATGTATTCGCCATCTCTAGGTGGTGCATGAACTCGGTTAGGTAGATAACTCATAGGGGAAAAAACCTCCCCATGTTTGCCATCCCGAAGTGGTACAATCATGGTTAGGCAGATAACTCACGGGGAAGAAACCTCCCCGTATTCGCCATCCCAGAGGTGGTATAGGAGCTCGGTTAGGCAGATAACTCACGGGGGAAAAAACCTCTACGTGTTCGCCATCCCGAGGTAGTTCCTCAAAAATGCGAGTCATGGGGCAGTAACACCCTGGCCTCGAGGGTTTGATAATGACACCCGAGCTTGACGTGCCACGAAGGGTTCGCGCTTTTCTCACATGCATTTCATCCCTTGATGCGTTCTGGATCCTCAAAGGTGAAAAGAGCCAGGTCATAACACTTCCACTCGGGGTTTGATAATGACATTTGGGATTAGCGTGCCACGGGCTTGGTACCTGTCCTAGCTACCGAACACTCCTTTGCATCGAGCATATCCCAAGAATATTGAAAATGGAGTTCGCATTCAATTAAAAAATAAGTAAAATGGACAAGTTTTTTAATTCAAAAGAAAAGGTCTTATTAATATTTGAGGGACATACTGCCCTTCTTACAACTCTTTGTGGGTCATTCTAAGAGAGGCTTTTACAATTATTTTCTGGTTCTTGTCATGCAGCCCGACACATCTTCTTGTCTGAACTTGATTCCGAGAACTCCCGGACCGTGTTGACAGGAATCCCCCAACCGGGCCTTCCAAAGTCATTTCTGAGCAAATCTGGGATCCCAGTCGGGATCTTCTGTTCTGACTCCTTGTGGCCCGCCCCGTGGGATTTTTCTCATTTCCTCTCATTCGGGGAGGCTACTGCGTTGAACGGAGGGGGGCCCTCACGGATGCCGATCTCGTGCCCTTGGCCTACTAGTTCCCTGGTTGATCCTTCAGTACTACCTCCGCCGTGAAGCTGAGTACTTGGTTGGCCGAACAGCCACCGCGCCTTCTGTTGGAGGAACTTGTTCAGCTACGACCGACGGAGGGCAAACGTCGCCCATTTTTTATGTTACATTTCGTTCTACAGCTTAGTCCTAATGGGTGATCGTTGGCATCCTTTTTTTACATTTCATTCCACATCTTAATGAAGAAAGCTATTGTTTTCCTAACTCCTTGGGCATTCATTCCCCCATCTTTCCTGCTATTGTCAACCTTTTTTCCCTTTTCTTGATTCCTTTCCTCTTTCCATCTTTCGTCTGTTCCCTTTCCCATCCATCCAATCTTTCCTTCTTTTTCCCAAACCCTCTACTGATGGGCTCTCCAACGACCCATGGTTTCCATCTTCTGCCATTGTCTTACAACGCATGCTGCTTTTTGTTCTTTCCCCACAGACGGCGCCAACTGTTTGACGGGTGATTTTCGTCACAGGGACAGTTTCGAGATAACTCTCACAAGACAATCCTCCTTCAACCTTGAATTTGTTTGGTTATGGGAGACCAAAAGCAAATGTAGCAAAAGGCAAAATGAACACAAGATCAACAAAGAGAGTATAACGTGGTTCGGTGGAGAAAATCCAGCCTATGTCCACGGGCATAAAGTGGGGGGTTGCTTTTTTATTACCAAACCTCGGCCGACCTGTTTTCAATGAGGGTCTAAATGGAACCGAGTTGTTTGACCGTGTTTCTTTACAAGTAGTGCTCCCTTTTTTGTTACAAATTTCGCTATCCCCTACGAATGAACTTAACTTTCCTTTATATACTAGGAGAATTACAACACTATTCTCATGCTTCCATGACGTCACCCACGTAAACCTCCGGCTGACTGATGGGCTCTCTGCCCCGAGATTGTCTTCGCCGAAAGCAAACCTGCCACCTGACGGCTTGTCACATCACCCTGCTTTCTCCACTGTTACACGCAATTTAATGAAGCCAGCCTGTAAATAGCTTTCAAATAGTGGTGTATGTCAGAGGAAAAAGTCCAAACTATCCATGATCACACGTCGGACTTTAAGAGGTCGGCCAAATGATCTGCCGAACTTCCCAAACTGCCCCGACCTGACCCAGAATATCCGAGCTCTTTATCCCGATCCAGGAGGAAAGACAGTGCCGAACCAAGCTATCGGGCTAAAGTGGACGGTCTCGGCTCTGACGTTGTCGGTCTCTGAGATTCGCATCATACTGTGTCCTCTGGTCGGCCAGATCAGGGAAACCGGGTCCGAACACCATGCCTGGCCGACGAGTTACCAACACCCTCAGAACATCCGTCTTTCAACAAAAGGAAATCTCATTTTTGCCCTTGCCGAACTTATTCAAATACTTGTTACAAAAATCACCATCAACATGATTGATAAAATTTTAATATTTGATATTAGTAATAATTTCTCGTGGGATTGATATGTTTCTATATTATTTATACAATAAGTAGGTTTGTACGCTAGATAAAACCACTGTCACTGTGTATATTGATTCCTTTCTTATTAGAAACGTGAATCATTAATCGTTCATTAGATGAAGAGTTGGAAAGTTCAAACTAATTAAATTTCGATATAACATTCAATGTGGATTGATGACAGCCAGTTATTTTCGTCGGCAGGTAGTCCTAGTACTCGTCACCCTTTGATTAAAATGGCATCGCCACTAATTATATTTTGTTTATTTGAATTTGGTGTTAAGATTTTTATAAATTGTAAATGATAATTATTGAATAAAAATTTATATATAATTAAAACTTAATAATTCATTATTATAAGTACAAGCGCGGCAGAAAAATTAAACACAGCTGAAAATTTATTTTTGTCAAGCTCACAACTCAAATGCCAAAAATTGTGTAAATTCAAGTAATTAATTAATGAAGGTTTGAAAATAATGGCACGATTGACTTGAAAGGGATCAATGCATGTATATCTAATAGTTCTTTCCCAATTGTCAAGGGGACTGTCCAATTAAATGGTTAATTAGAGCACATGGGAATTATAATGAAAGTAGGAGATTTAAAGGTTTGAATTTCTCCTCGCAAGTCAGCTAAATTTAAAACGAAATTAAGTAGGGTTTCGTGTATTTAAGGGAATTATAATGAAAGTATGAGATTTAAAGGTTTGAATTTCTCCTCCCAAGTCATCTAGATTTAAAACGAAATTAAGTAGGGTTTCGTGTATTTATATATGAATGATATTTGAAGATAAATATATACATTGATCGCGATTTTATATATCAAGCACGCAAGCGCACGTATCGCTCAAATAATTCAGTGTTTGAAAGTCGGATATCGTACCCACAAGGATTTAATATTTATCTTATTAATATCAAGATTAACCTACTTAACTTAAACTAAACCATTGGGATGAGGATTTGAGTAACTAATCTAAAATTTCAATTGAAAGAATAAATAAAATACACACAATCATTGGAGCTAAATTATATGCACGAGAAGAACCTAAGATAGTAATTTCACCGAAACATGCAAGCAATGTGTTCACGCACTTTCCATTCAATTAAATTGTTGTTATTAATTATTAACCTAGAAAGTTAAAATATTCACAAGCATCTTCTGATGGTCATGTGAAAATATTCAATCTAAGTTAATTAACTATATGTCTATGTCAATTAACTTAAACCAAATTCATTAAGAACAAGCTCTTATTTTGGCTACGTATGTCCAGTAGATATATTTCTATCCTTCAATGAAATTCATTCAACGAACAAATCACACGTTATTATTCTCATGGCTTACCTAAATTTCCTCCGTCGAGTTCCTAAGGATTTATCAAGATTATTCTATTGTTTGTCAACAAATAAAATAAACATTTAAAGTAAAGAGAATAATAAATAATCCATAACAAACCCAAAGAACATAAATATTCAAATTAATTAGTAAACATGTTTGGCTCTATTACAACCCTAGATCTAATGAATTAGCTACTCATGATAAACAATAAACACAAGTTAATCATTATTACAAATGAAGAACTCATAAAAGATAACAGTAGAGAGAGAATGGAAGAAAGAAACTCCTGTTTACGATCTTCGACTTCAAACTCCACCGCTCATTAAGCACTCGTTCTTGCCTTGATTTAGGCATTCTTCTTTCCTCTTGAGAGCTCCAAAATTGTGCTTGATCACTTTGGAGGCTGTCAAAATTAAGTTTTGAGCCTCCTTCCAGCTTTCTTTTATCTTGGGACGAAGTGTGGTTTATATAGGGAAGACATAAAAGTGGTTCCTTCTCAAGGATGATTCTAATTTATGCTCACAGCGTCGTGACGTAATTGTATTGGCGTTGTGATGCGCACTAGGTTTTAATCACGCGTCAAGACGTGATGGCATCAGAGTCGCGACACGCAAGTCGGTGAGCTCTCGGCCTTTTTTTCTCCATGATCGCGTCGCGGTGCTCAAGAACAAGTCACAACACGGACAGTTCCAGGCTCTCTGCCTCAGATTTTCTCTATAGCACGTCTCAACATGCAACTCAGTATCGGGACGCTCGTTCTATTTTTGATTTTGCCCTTGGTTTGTTCTAGATTTTTCCATTTTCATCCCTAATTGATTCCATTAAGTCTTAATACTGATTTTAGCTGCAAAACACACCCAAAACACATCAATTCACTAATAACGCTCGAGATAACTCATAAAATATTAAGATTAATGGTGGGAAATATAGGTGTATTAACCGCTCATCACACCCTAAACTTAACATTTTTCTAGTTCTTGAGCAAAAGAAATAAAAGTAAAATAAAATAACATAAACAAACTAAAATTGAATTAACCTAAGCCACTTTCGTAGGGAACACGATTGCATTTAGTATATGCAACAAGTCAGTGAACGAATTGTAGTCTCGTGAGGGTTTATAGCAACGACACCCACAGACGTCATTTAACACACACATGCATTCAAATAAAAAAAAAAGAGTATTGGTAGTTATATATAACATTGTCCTCAACGAATGCTCAGTAATGAAACCAAAGAACTTTCAAAGTATCCAACATAACTCAAATCCAAATTCTTGAATAAATTATCTAAGTTAGACTCACAGTGTGTGTGTGAAGGTTTGGTCACAACTCGAATCCTAAGAAAGCCAACTCAGTGATTTTGTCTCAAAATTTGGGATCTGATAGGTCAAACCAACCTAGATATCTCAAAAATACTTTGTATTTGCCTATTAAGCTCGATATAGTATGACTTCCTTTTTTTCACTCACCTACCCTTTAAGGTAGCATTTCTCCTCATAGTGGTCCTAACACTCGCCCATGGGTAGCTTCACGCTTATCGGTTATAGATGGTGTATTTCTTTGTTTTCAAAAATATTTTTCTTTTCAGCTCATTTTATTTTTTTAAGTCATATTATACATCATAAATAATTACAAACAAAGACATATATCTAAGCAAATTGTCATTCATCATCAAATAATTTTCTCAATTAGTCACTTTGCCAATAATTTCTGTTCTTACTGCTAGAAACCTACTTTTAAGTGCGTATGAGTCTAACCTAGATCACTTGTTGAAGGCATCAGATAAAGTGTAGTGAAAACTTATCATTTCTAAGATTTCATACTAAGGAAAACAATCTGACCATTCGGACTATGCTTTACTACCACAAGATAATTTTTTTTATTATTATAAATAGTAGAAACTATCTAACATAACAAAGACACACACCCTCAAACTTAAAATTTTAATTGTCCTCAATGTAAAATAAGCGTATAAACAAAAGTGAAGAACAACACTACTGTACATGGAGTTGATCAGGCTCTTGCTGGTTTAAATTTTTTTTACATGGGCTGTGTGGGTTGTGCTACTACCTGCATAAATACACATGCAACATTTTTAAACACACAACAACACAATAAAACTAAATAAATATAATAAAACCAAGAAACTAAAAATAAACGAGTGGGTTACCTCCCCGCTAACGCTAAGTTTAACGTCTTAAGCTAAACGTTCTTTGAAGTTCTTCCTTCTAGGAGGATTCAATATGGATTTGGATGTCCTAGATAGGACAATGCCATGAGCATTACTTTTCAAGCGCCTCTTCCAAAAATGAGATGGCAAATAGAAATCTTTTCCACTTTGTACTCCTGCGACCTTCTTCAATCCTTTTGCTTCAGGAAATCTTGAATGGAAGATTAGATTATCTGGAGATATCATTGGATGCTTGACTTTGAATGGTTGTGCCATCTTGTCAAGCTTATGGACGGTATCCATGATGTTAACTTCCCCATATTGTGATGTAACCTCTAGTGTCACGAGAATTTCAATATGCTCTCAAAACTGCTCTTGTTTAACTCATTGTTCCACCACTTCCTCATAGATGTATTTGCGAATTTCTTCTTTTAGCTCTTGATTATACATCTTTATAAAACATACTCAAAGATTGTCAATTTGGGTGTACAGAGTCGATGTATCCTGACTGGAATCATTTGATATGTCCGTCCATAAGCTCTCATCATAATTTATTGGTGTGGAGGGTATGGGAAGCTCATCTACTTGTGTCTCTCCATAAATGCATCCAGTGAATAGATAGTTATCTAGATCAATTTGAGACCCTGTTTGTTCGGGCTCTTGACATGATACCTCTAACTCTTTATACAGCTCTGCCTCTATCCCTATTAAGGTGTCATTGTGAATCTCATGACTCTCGATGGCTTTTGCAGTGTCATTTGATAGTGTTCTTTGAGGTATGTAGCTTTAGTTATCAGTTAATTGTCTCAATTAATCTATCAGTCTTTATAAGGATGTTGTTTGACTCTGAAAGATTGCATCAAATTTAGCTTACCATTTCTTGAGCATGTCAACCATCCATTCCTCCACTGATGATTTCGGTTCTTGAGGAAAATCATGGCCTGGTGGTGGAAAAAATGGATATATTGGTTCTATGGGATATGCAGGACCTTCATTGTTATACGATGTGAAATTCTGATGATTTTACCACCCTGAATTGTAGTTGAATGTGCAATGATCACTCGGATGGTGGCCCCTTCATATCTCACATCTCATCATCTGCTCTGAAAGGCTCGAGCATATGTTGTGCCAATTCTCTCTGACATCCACTGATAATCATTGGGTTGGACAACAGACCTCATAAAATTGAACCATGTATTCCCGATATGGGGTAAAACATCTTCTCTTATAATTCTTAGTGCCTCCATCGCCCAATGGTTCTCTATTATATCGACCACCTGAAATATAAGAAAAACTAAAAAGACAGATAAAAAAAAGTGTTTAGCTGAGCAAGTAAAGTTGTCCTAATATTAATAAAAATAAATAAATAAAATTCCCGGCAACGGCGCCAAAAACTTTATCGCGATTTTATATATCGAGCACGCAAGTACACATATCGCTCAAGTAATACAGTGACTGAAATTCGAATATCGTACCCACAAGGACTTAATATTTATCATATTAATATCAAGATTAACCTACTTCACTTAAACTAAACTATTAAGATGAGGATTTGAGTAACTAATCTAAAAATTCAATTGAAAGAATAAATAAAATACACACAATTATTGGAGCTAAACTTTATGCGCGAGAAGAACCTAGGGTCGTAATTTCACTGAAACATGCAAGCAATGTGTTTATGCACTTTCCATTCAATTGGGTTGTTGTTACTAATTATTAACCTATAATGCTAAAATATTCACAAGCGTCTTTCGATGGTCAGGTGAAAATATTCAATCTAAGCTAATAAACTTTATGTCTATGTCAATTAACTTAAATCAAATTCATTAAGAACAAGCTCTAATTTTGACTATGTATGCCCATTAGGTATATCTATATCCTGCAGGGAAATTCATTCAACGAATAAGTCACACGCTATTATTCTCATGGCTGACACAAATTTCCTCTGTCGAGTTCCTAAGGATTTACTAAGATTATTCTATTGTTTGTGAATAAATAAAATCAATATTTAAAACATAGAGAATAATAAATAACCATAACAAACCCAAAGAACATAAATATTCAAATTAATTAGTAAACATGTTTAGCTCCATTACAACTCTAGATCTAATGAATTAGCTACTCAGGATAAACAATAAACACAAGCTAATCATTATTAGAAAGTAAGAACTCATAAAAGATAATAGTAGAGAGAAAAAGGAAGAAAGAAACTCCCATTTACGATATTCGACTTCAAACTTCATCGCTCGTTGAAGCACTCGTTCTTGCCTTAATCTAGGCATTCTTCTATCCTCTTCAGAGCTCCAAAATTCTGTTTGATCTCTTTGTAGGCTGTCAAAATTAGATTTTGAGCCTCCTTCCAGCTCTTTTGTGTCTTGGGACGAAGTGTGGTTTATATAGGGAATACTTAAAAGTGGTTCATTCTCAATGACGACTCTAATTTTTGCTCCCAGCGTCGCGACGCAATTGTATTGGTGTCGCGACACGCACTAGGTTTTAATCATTATGTCACGATATGATGGGACCAGAATCACGACGCGTAAGTCGGTGAGTTCTCGACCTTCTTTTTCTTCATGAGCACGTCGCGACGCTCAAGAATGAGTCGCGATGCAGACAGTTCTAGGCTCTCTACCTCATATTTGCTCTAGAGCGCATCTCGACGCGTAACTCATCATCGGGACGCGCGTTCTGTTTCCAATTTTACCCTTGTTTGTTCTGGATTTTGCCATTTTCATCTTTAGTTGATTCCATTAAGTCGTAATACTGACTTTAGCTGTAAAACACATCAATTCGCTCATAACACTAGAGATAACTCATAAAAAATTAAGATTAAGGGTGGGAAATATAGGTGTATTAACCGCTCATCATACATAAATCATGATTTATATATATATATATATATATATATATATATATATAGAGGAGTGGCAAAACGAATTGAAGAATCGAATTTGTATCGAATCCTAAACAAATCGAATTAAAATGTGATGGATTCGTATTCGATTCGTTTATTAAACGAATCGAATACGAATATTCGTTTAATCATGATATTATTCATGAGAATAATATTATTTGTACATTTTGTGGAGCTTTTCTCAAGTCTTACGGATGATGAATATTTTGAAGCTATTAGCTATATTGGAATGTACAATAATTTTCTTTCGATAACTTCCGACGAGATTAGGGGGAACTTTCAGTACATTATGTTAATTTATTACGGGAAATTAAGTGAAATTTTTTTTAAAAGCTTTAAATTAATGTCATTATGGTTGAGTAGCAGTTGTGTGTTTTTAGTGCTCATTAATATGTAGAGATAGAATAACTCATAATTTGTACCAGTTTCAGCATGTATATATATACTTTTAATTACTCTTTGTATAGAGCAATTATCTCTGCTTCAGTAAATATTTTTTTCTTCTTAGTCTTTAATTTGGAGATAAATTAATTATTCTGTAAAAATGTGGTTACCAGTCTTTTGGTACTTGTCTCTATAGTCTCCCAAAAATAATTAAAGTGGTTTATACCTTTAAGTGATCCAGAGAGAAAATGAGAACAAATGGTGCTGTCATATGCCAAGCGAAGAAGGGGAAGACCTAAGTTAGTATGAACATAAATCAAGTTTTATGGAGCTTAATGAATCAATGATTTCATATGTGTGTGTTTTTGTGTGTGTATATATATGCAAGGTTTTGGTATTAGCGCGGAAGCATCCATATATGTGATTGAAATTTAAAATTTTATTCAAAAACCACTTCGTGGTTATATCATATTTGATGTAAATAAATTATGTCATTAAATTAATCTCAATTAATCTAAACAAACATGCAACTAATTATATTCATCAATATAAATAAAATTCAACAAATTGGAAAAACATACTTAATTGTATTTTCCTTACTTTGAGCCTTTCTTGAGTTTTCTTCCTTGAATTTTCTCTTGTAATAGTGCACCAAGTGTTACACCTCTAGTTGACACATTAGATCTCTTTTACGAACAAATCGCTCCCACTTTGAAAATAAAGAAAACTATTTTCTTACTTGGATGATTGAAGTTTAGATTAGCGATCAAAGGAATAAATTTTCTTTTAATTAATCTTATAATAAACTTGGAACAACCAACTAAAAAAAGAGATAGCTAGAGAATTCGGCCAGGGAGAGTTCTTATTGCTCTGGCCGAAAATCACACACTTAAATAGTGTAGGGATTGTCTTGTTTGTATCCCAATACAATAAGAATAATCCAAGATCTCTCCAAATCAAATATGATCTCTTTAAGATTCTTTCCCAAATTGAATTATGAAACTTAACTAAATAAAACTTCCTTATTTAATCTAAATTAGGACTTAACTAAATAGGGTGCTAGCCCGCTAAATTAAGGCCAAATAGATTAAATATTATTTTGGCACAATAATTAATTAACTATTAATTAATTTTAAATCACTTAATTTTAATTAACAATTATTTCAATTACATTTAATTCAATTCAATTTATATATTATAAATATAAAATATATATTTAAACATTTAAATCTAAATTTTATATTTTGAATTTACTAATCAAATTAATATTTAAGAAATATTTTGAATATCCTAATCTTATCAGGAAATCCTAATTTAATTGAAAATCTAACTTTCATATTATTTGCCAAAATAATCACTTATTAACTTTAAATAAATATCCTTAAATTTGTAACAAAGATGAGAACTGTATTTATGTGATCGTCCTAAATTCATTATCGAGTAGTTGTGGGATGAAATAAACTCTTTGATATTTCATCTATATGATATCCCACAGATCATGGGTAAACGCCTAACAGCATGTCATGACCCT